>WNWK01023473.1:0-31054 GCA_009830355.1 Cherax destructor
AAAGAAACACTTTGTGCCTACAGCTGCTGTCACTGAGTCAGGTTCCACGGTAACTTCATTACAAGAGTCTTGGTCGGGAGTTGCAGCACTTACCACTCGAGAAGGCTGGGTAGTACTGTACACTTCAGAATTCTTCTGGGCTGAATCTAATGCTCTTGCCTGGTCAAGGGTAGTGGCTAAGTCCAGAGTTTTATTCTCCAATAAACGCTGCCTTATTATTGGTCATTGCAGGCCACTGATAAAAGCATCCCTGATGGACTCTTCACAATACTGAGAAGCTGTCACTTCTCGGAAGTTACAGTCCTTACCTAATATTTTCAATGCTTGAAAGTATTCCTCTAAGGATTCACCAATCTGCTGGCGGCGAGTTGCAAGACGATATCGTGCAAAAATTTCATTTGTGGGTTTAATATACTGAGACTTGAGGGCATTGATAGCATCTTCATAGGTATTACACTCAGAAATAACCTCATAGATTTTAGGTGACACAAAGTTGATGAGCAGGCTTAGTTTATCTAGATCTTCCTGAGGAAAGGCTCTCAAGAAGTTTTCGAAAGTCTTAAACCAGTGCTTCCATTCCTGAGCAGCCGTTGATACACTGGGGTCAGAGTCTAGCCTCTCAGGTTTCAGTAAACGCTCCATGTTGCGGTGTAGTCTAGCTCAGAATCACCAACAGGTAGCCCAGGATATCTGTGTTCAATAAATTGTTGTGATAGAAACACAGGGTTTATTCCTAGGCTTTATTGAACACAGAATCCATGGTACATGTCTGCAACAGAAGAAAATAAAGGATAGTACATATAATGACTGCTGCTTCAGGACAGGTGATGTAAGGTGCATATGTCCTCAGAAAAGCTATAACTACTGGCGACATATTTAATCTTACCATGTAATCTGCATCACGAATGTATCTGTGTAAGAGAGAGAAGACAACACACCATGTGCTGGGCCAACATCGTCTTATGTTGTTGTTATTGTAAGGGGCCCCTGAGGTGGTGCAGTATTGTGTCTTGCTGTGGCTCCCCACAAGAGCGGTATCACTACACCACTTGCCACTTAAAGCGGCTGCCACTCTCACTGTTGGTAACCATTTCCTCCTTACCAGCACCGACCATCTCACACTCACTCCCAAACCCTCCTAGGCGAAGCTTCAGCCTCCTATTTTCTTCCTGAAGAAGTAGAACCTCCTTCTTCAGCACTTTAACCTGAGATTCTAAAACACTGCAACTAGCCATGTGTTCGGTAACACCCGACGCTAATTCCCAGACAGCTTAGGACGGGTATGACCATACGTGACCACTGACCTCAGCGTACTGACCACTGACCTCAGCGTAGGATTATGCAAAAAATTTACTTATCGCACTCTAATGACTACAAAATTGTATTTATGTATGCATTTATATATCATTGTCGATCTCAGATAATTCTTTATCAGTGCTAATTTGCTGAACGACCTTTCTCCAGAACAACTAGTGACCATCATGCTCAAATATATTCTAAGGGCAACATTAACACCTGGAAAGGTATCAGCAAGCCCTTCATCATGTAGTAAAACTGCCTGCTGAGATAAAGTGAGATATGACCTAAGCTTGGCAAAGGCTGCCACCTGGACAATTTCCTCAACAAACATACTACTGAGGTCTTGAGGGTAAACAATGATAAGTTTCTTAGCCTCATTTTTTATCTCTGCATCAGGTAGACTGCATAAGTTGACTATTACATTGAACCTGTCATACACTGCTTGGTATGTTATCCTGCGTTGTTGTAAGGCAATACACAACTGATCTAAAATGACATAGAAAGTTTCACATCTGAATTTTTCTCTGGGAGACAAAACAACTTTCTCTGAGTCTGATGTTGGGTTTGCATCATATTGCTTGTTTCTCTTTCTTTGCTGCTTGTAGTTGATGTGTAATCTGTTGCCATAGATGTTCCTAGCATCCAGTTCCAGCTCTTCATACCTATCTAGAATTGATTTCAGAAACCTTTCCAGACAATCAATTAAATCCACCACCTTTTTCAGGTCAACATCAGCATCTTGGAAAGCTTTGCTTGTACTGTTGAATCATATAAGGATTATGTTCCAGATCTCAGCGATCAGAGCAGTTTCAAGACAATCCATTTTGTCTCCCAATGCCCGAGCTTTATGTCTTGCTTTGGGTGTTTGCTCCAAGTCACTTTCAATATCTCTGAGGGCATTTTGAATAGAGTTGAATCCATGTACAAGGGCTTCAGTAGCATCAGCTCTTGCTGACCAACGAGTGCCTGAAAAAGACTTCACAGTTAGTGCTCTTTTCTTTCCTTCTAAAAACTTCATTAGATTTGCCCATCTGCGTGTTAACGCAGAAAAAAAGGTGTATAAGCTCAGTATAAAGTCAAAATAACTAACAGTTTCCACACAGCAAGATTCAGTGAGTGAGCAGCACAGGGAATAAAAACTGCTGCTGAGTTCTTATTTTTAAGTCTGGTCTGCGTTCCTGTGTAGCAACCAGACATGTTACTGGCATTGTTGTAGGACTGCTTTCTGCAGTCTTCAACAGTTATATCTTCTTTTTCTAGAAATTCTAGCAGAGATGCAGGCAGCACTTCAGCACTGTGAGAACCAATCTGCAGGAAAGTTAAAAATCTTTCTATTGGCTTTCCAGACATATCGCACAATCGCTGTTAGCTGGTCAACATGAGCAGTTTTAAGCTCTGTAACAATATAATTTCTAACGTATTTCGCCATCAGCAGAACAATTTCTTCGTAGATTGTTGGTGATAAATATGACTGCTTACCCCTTCCAGGATTTCCAGACTCTTTAAGGTGTCCCATCAGAAATGGATCAAATTGTGCAATAAGTTCCATGATTCCTAAAAAAGTTAGTTCCCTTTATGCTTGGATCCTATGATCTCTTCACTAACCCTAAATGCCAGGTCTCTCTCGGCTAAATAGACTGTCACTGCCACAACACGGCGCAATACTTCTGACCAGTATTTCTTGTTTTCATGCACTTGTTTCTCCAACTGCCTATCAACATGAGAGGAATCCTTACCTCGAAGATTAAACTTTAGCACAGAATTTCGGTGACCTTGACTTTTTTCATGAATTTATATTTTTTCCTCTGTTTTTTTTTACTCATTAAAGCCATCCTTGCTTGAAAACCTGTCACATCCGCTGGACAATAAAAACAATAAACAGCAGCCTTTGATGGACTGTACAGGAGCCACTTTCTCAAATGCTGCTCACCATTGTCGTGAATAGAATAAAACATGGAATTCTTGAAATGATGACAATGGCTGTCCAGCTTGACCTGACCTGACTGATAATAGCGTCGAGATTCTGGGTACGAGTCGGAATCATTTTTGTTTTGACATATGGTGGCAGTTGACCAAAATGACACAGGGTTTTCTTTGACAGGAAACCACATGGCTGGGTCTGAATCACATGGTGGCGCTTCACTGTCCACGTCTATAGGAGTATCTGTAGAATGTGGTTGTGGTGATTCATCTCCTTTACTATCATGATCTGGTATGTTCTTTTTATTTTCTGCAGATGTACTTGGGAATGCAGGTGACTCCTCAGAAGAAACATCATCTGGTAGTGGTACTGGTAGCTTCTATGTTTTGCACTACGGAAGCAGAGAAAAATTCTGAAAGGTGCTTTGTCTTTGCCAAGACCGCAGCATTTCTTTCGCTTGATTCTTTGGAAATCTTTCGTTTCTAAGCTCCTGACAAAGGAATTTTCTGTGGCATACTGGGTCTTCTGAAAAAAACAAATATTCAGATTTTATGACATAGAAACAAGTTGTCAGCACCCAGGCCCAGAGTCATGCCTGACTTCAGCAAGGAATAGTGGGAATCAACAGACGTCACCACTACTAGTTGACCCAGGCTGTGAAGGCCTCGCTTCTGTAGAAATACAAATACAAATTATAATGTAGTTAATGGCACACACATTGTACATTCACCTTCCAGCCGTCATAATGGTCGGTTGTTCGTAGCTCCTCTGATGGCACAGTCATGAGTGACTCATTTTCACCAACATGGCATCGGCGAATCGTAGAAGGATAAACACCGTCTGCATAGAGGTTGTTAGAGGTGCGGTATATCCATCTAATGCAGCTGTTGTACTTCTGACGATATTAAGGGACACATATGGCATTGGAAATGAAGAATTGTACGGTGTAGCCCTTAATGGTGTCTCCCAAATATTTGTCAAAATGGCGACAGCGAGTGCGTACGACAGAGTGGTGGACAAATACCAAGACATCAGTAAGGTAGTCAACTCAAGCATTGAGGTCAAACTAAAGGACATGTCACGCTACTATACTTGGGTGCGTGTACAGGACGTCCCATTTGAGGCAGATGACAGCAACATTAGGACGGTGTTTCAGGATTACGGCATAATTCATTCGACAACCGTGGGACGATAGTCTGAGGGTCCCTACCTGGGATTACCAGAGGGGTCATACAGCATCAAGATGACCTTGAGGTGGGCCATTCCATCATATGTAGTGATGGCGGACTTCCGCACTCAGGTCTATGTGACCTATGTGGGACAGAGCTGCACATGCTGCATATGTGTCTCATGTGAACATGTTGTGGCTGTTTGTGACCGGAGGCAACCACAACATGCGAGTGATAGAAATAAGGTTGCAGTAGACCTTGTACAGAAGCAGGCGGCAACATCGGGGAGATGGAGCGAAATCATAGAGGGTGCAGGAGAGGCAGTTGTGGCATTGCCAGATGCTATGCAGCCAACAGAGGTGGCGGGACCCGAGAGTTCCACCACAGTGGAGGTTTTGTGTTTAGATGTCTCATTACAGGTGACGATATTGGGTTTTCTGGACACTTCACTGGGAGAGGTGACATTTGGCATTGCACAAGCCATAGCAGGAGAAAAGAGTGTGGATGTAGGAGCAGCTGAGGTTGGTCCAGTGCAGGAAGGTTTGATGACGAAGATTGTGCAGGTGACAGTGCATGATATAGCAAATGATGATGGTATGGATGTAGTTGGGGAGTCCAGGAAGCGGTCAGTGGGGGCATCTGATAGTGACAACGTTCTCACACCGGCCCAAAGATCTTGTAAGAAAGCTTTGGTGGATGTGGCTTGAAGGGGCAAGGGAGGGTTGAAAGGGCCAGAAGGGAAGCGGGGAGGTAAGGGTAGTGTGAAGGAGATGGTAGGGGGAAAAGGTGTTGCACCATTGCCAGCGAGGTCAAAAGGAAAGCCCCTAGTCTGTTTTCAAGTGTTTAACATTTAATGTCAATGGGTTAAAAGCAGAGGTAAAACGTAAGTGGGTGGAAGTGACACTGAGACGGTATGATGTGGATGTAAGGTTTGTTCAGGAACATAATTATAGGTATGGTAGAGATTTGTCTTTGAAAGGGTACCGTGTGTATGCAGGGAATTCTGGGAGATTAAAGGGATGAGTGGTAAGGGTGAAGGAGACAAGCCCTTTTCAGTTGCAGGCATGGGAGGAGGAGAAAGGGATGGATAGTACGAGTAGAAGGGTGTGGGGGCTGTGAGGGTGTGTTTCATGGGGGTGTATATGCCTGCTGAGAGTAGCCGTAAGTTGAAAGAGGATTTTGTAAGGGATGAATTAGTATATATGATGGGTGGATTGTCGGACGTATCACTGTTGGGAGGTGATTGGAATTGTGTTGTATGTAGAAAGGATGTTGAGCCGAGGGGTGCTGGGTGTGTATTAGGGGTTTTGCGGGAGTTACTGGGAACTGTGGGATTGGTAGATGTGTGGGGAGAGGGGTGGCAGGTGGAGCATACATTCATACGCAAAGGGTATGCTGCAAGGTTACATAAGGTATATGTCACGGGAGGAATGGTGGTGGGAAGTGTGCAGACTTTGGATGTGAGGTTCTCAGACCACAGGAAGGTTTTGGTTGATGTAGGTTGGGATGGAGTAGTAAAATGGTTTGGGGGTTATTGGAAATTGAATGTGGGTTTATTAGAGGGGACTGATAGGTGTTGTGACTTTGCTGAATGGTGGGGGAACATGTGGGTGAGTGGAAATGGGGTAGAGAATATAGTGGGGTGGTGGGAGGAGATAGTAGTAACTGGGTATTAGGGAGTATTATAAGGGAAAAGGAAGGGAGGAAAAGCAATGGTGGTATGGCCTGCAAAAATACACTGAGAGGCAGTTGGGAGGTTATTATGAGGGAGGGGGTTCATACCCGGTGGCAGAGATTTGGGTATTGAAAGATAAATTGCGAGAAATTCAGAATGAAAGGCTTGATGCTATACAGTTGCGTGGGGGTAGGACAATTAGAGATTATAGGGTGCTTGCAATGATGTGTACCAATTATAAGATTTTCGCTAAGATAGTTGGTAACAGAATGAAATGAGTGATTGGACGAGTGATAGAGAAAGGGCAGTATGGCATCCCAGGTAGGAGTATGCAATGGTGGCATGGAAGAATAAAAGATTTTATAGAATGTGGTACAAGTGGTGGGGTATTGGGTTTAGATTAGAATGCGGCATATGATTGTGTAGACCGAGAAATATTATGGAAGATAATGAGTAAACAGGAATTTGGGGATGAAATTGTGGGATGGGCAGGGACTTTATATAGGGATGCAATGGTTAGAGTGCAAGTGAATGGCAGAGTAGGCAGGGAAGTGTACATGAGAAACAGTCTGTGGCAGGGGTGCCCTCTGTCACAGATCCTGTTTGCATGCCTCCAGAATCCATTTTATAGTCTCATCGAAGAGGGAGTGAATGAAGGGGGAGAGATGAGGGGGTGTGCAACAGGAATAGTAGGGTATGTAGACGACATGACTGTTTTGGTGGGAGGGACTGAAGGGCTTGGGAATGTAGGAAGAATAGTCAGGAATTTTGCAAGTGCAACGGGCATGTAGGTAAACGGGGCGATATTGAAGTTATTGGAGGTGGGTAAGTGGGTGGGGGGGGTGCTGGGGGTTAGGGATGGATGGCCAGTGGTGGAACAGCTGTCTATATGTGGGGTGGTTTTCATGCATGATTCGAAAGTAGCTAGGGAAGTGAAGTCAGTGAGGGTCGTGGAGAGTGCGATTAGTAGGATGAGGGGATGGAGGCCAGGGGATTTGACATTACACCAGCGTGTTATAGTTGTCAATGCCATTGTATACAGCAAACTATGGCATGTTGTGGCAATGTATCCATTAAAACAGGAAGATGTTAGACGTTTGGATTTCACGGTTATGAGGTATGTGTGGGCGCATGGTAAAGTGTGGTTGAGATGGGATGTGGTTAGGAAGAGGGTGGGGCTGGGGGGTTTGGGATTGATACCTATAGAAGAAAGATTGATGTGTGTGTATGTGAAAAATAGTTTTGCGAGTTTGGAAGGGGAAGCCGGGAAGATGATCGAGAAGGTGATGTACAAAAATGGTGGGCGGGGAAAGAATTGTGTGTATGCAAGGATTTGTTGAGGTATCTTATGGTCAGGAGCAGAGCTGGGAGGATAACAGCGAGTGAGTTAGGTAGGGTAGGGAAAGTAGTGGAAGGGGAGGCTGTGTATCTAGTGAATGGGTGGAAGGGTATGTTGGGAAGGGTTGCGCAAGATGAGGTTAAGGGCAAGAGTTAGAGAAATGTTTTACAGGTTTATGCATGGAGTTGTAGCTTCAAAGTCGGTTTTGTACAGGATGGGGTTGATCGCTGGGGCGGGTTGTAATAGGTGTGGGGTTGAGGAAACCACCTATCATGCTATATACTTCTGCGAAAGGCTGGGGAATGTGAGGGAGTGGTTCAGTGGCGAGATTCAAAGATGGGGGGAGGGATACAGGTATTGAGGACACTAAGCCTAGACATTAGGGGAGTGAATGCATGTATAAGTCGGGCTATAATGTACTTAGTGGTAGATTTTGTGTATGTATCATGGGGGTTGAGAGAGACTGGAGAGGGGTTCGAATCAGGGCGATCGGAGGGAATATGTACCGTACAAAATGTAGGAATAGGATTCTTTATGGGGATAGTTGGGGAAGGGCTTTTTCAGAGCGAATAGAAACATAACGGTAAGGGATTTACTTGGATTGCAATGAGGGGTGGGGGGCGAGGTTGGGGTATAAGGGAAGGGGCTTGTTTCCTAGGGGGGTGAGGGGATAAATGGATGTATAAATGTTCCGGTTGGCATAGGTTAGGTGTGTATGTTGTAGGTTAGTGTCGCTGAATGGGGGTGGAACATGGGGAGGGGGGTTTGGACACTGACAATGTTTTTTATTAGATGTCTGGGTGACAGGTGACGTGAAGGTGAGGGGGGTTTGTGTAAGCGCAGTGTAGGGTAGTGTGAGTGGAGGGGTATGACAGGGTGACGACGGATGACTTGGTGGTGCTTTCTTTTTGGGGCTTCATTTATCAGACTTTAGTGTATTTGTAAGTAGTCCTAATATGCAGAAGGATTTGGGGGCTTTCCTGATTGAACTTATGGTCGTATACGATGTTTCATAGGCAAGTAATAACTTGCTACCAATAGACTTGCAACATAATGGTTAAGATATCTCATTTCCGAATACGTGAATCAGTGCCAAACAGTATAATATATGTCAACCTGTCCGCCAACCACTTGCTGGTGGACGAGTCATGCTGACGCCCATTTAGGAGTCACTGATGAGAAAGCACATAAAAACCCCAGCCCTTTCACCCGCCGCTCCCTCCCTGCCTGGAAACCCTTCTACTAAACCCACCCCTGCCAAGATGTGCATATGAACCCACCAGGCCTCCACTCTTGAGAAGACCAAGAAAGATGAAGCATCACCAGCAAACTTTTCGTAAATTCCCCTGACAACACCCCACCCACTTCGACCAGCCCCTTACTGAGGTCTCCCCCCTTCATCCTCCTCACCCCCAGCAACAGAATGTCTATAGTTAAGTCCCTATAACCCTGAGAGAAAGCTTTGCACCATTTCCCAGCATATATCACCTGATTTCTGCACCTAGATCTATAAAAACCTGCCGCCATAGCCCGGATACGCTGTGCTCTGGGAGCATCCCTCATAATCCACAATATGTTTATATACTTGACCACCAAGTAGGCCACCGCCCTACTGACATCCTCCGGATATGCCCCCATATCCAAACACAGTGCCCACAGGGTCATCAAACCTCCCACCCCCACCCTCCATAAAACCCCACTAAACCATTCTCTGACCCCCACCAATGTATCACAGAAATACAGAAATATGCCATATCCATAAATATGCCATATCCAGGATGCTACATGATCCGAACAAACCGTCCCTGATGATTCCCATCCAATACTGCACATGGGTCACCAAAATACCCAATAAAAACCTATATCCTCTTTCACGCACTCTCGGTGGTATTCTCAAATTCCTCATTCAACGCCACGTTAACTTCCAATTATACATTTGATAAGTACCTGCACCCTGCACCACACATCCCCCCCCCACTCTATCCAAAGCACCTAACTTAACCCTCCCTGGCTCCCTCACTACAAGGAGGAACCTCAACATAGCCTCACATCTCAACAGATCAATACCCTGCCACCACCTACGTACCTCCTGCATAACCCCATTCACCCTCCTTCTCACCCTACCACATATTCGTGCTTAACAAAAATACTTTGTAGCCTATTTCCTAATGGTATCAACTCCAACCCACCCCCACCCCAGTCGTCACCACCTCCCTACCTAACCAATGCCTCCCATGACTCCAAATATATCGAAAAACCCTCCCAAGCAATCTTTCAACATCACACACCTGGAGAGGATATACAGCAGCAACAAACCATAGTTTGCTATATACTAAAACATTTACCACCACCGCCCGTTGCAACAGTGTTACCTCAGTTGACCTGAAGCCACTCAACCTGTCTATAGCTCTGTCCACCACCACAACCGAATTAAATTCTCTCGCCAATTCCCTATCATGGCTGAAAATTACCCTGCAAATTTTAATCCTATGGACGCACTTCCAAGCGCCCCTACTTTCCAACGTCCCTCCCATGCACGAACCTAACTCCAACAAACTTGACTTACACCTATTTACCCTCATATCTTTTGCATCCTAAAAATACCCACAATCCTATTCATGTGTAATAAGACCTCACCTTCAAGGGCCATAACACCGTAGCAATTGTATCTGCTAGAAAAATGACAGGATAGATAATGAGAACCTTCAAAACCAGGGATGCCAAGCCCATGTTGACACTTTACAGATCGCTTGTTCTATCTAGGCTGGAATATTGCTGCACACTAACTGCACCTTTCAAGGCAGGTGAAATTGCTGACCTTGAAAATGTGCAGAGAACCTTCACGGCATGCATAACTGCGATAAACCACCTCAATTACTGGGAACGCTTGAAGTTCCTAAACCTGTACTCTCTAGAACGCATGGAAAATTCTTGAGGGATTTGTACCAAACTTGCACACGAATATCACTCCCTACGAAAGCAAAAGACTCGGCAGGCGATGTAACATCCCCCCAATGACGAGCAGGGGTGCCACTAGCACGTTGAGGGACAACACAATAAGTGTCAGGGGCCCAAGATTGTTCAACTGCCTCCCAGCATACATCAGGGGGATTACCAACAAACCCCTGGCTGTCTTCAAGCAGGCACTGGACAGGCATCTAAAGTCGGTACCTGACCAGCCAAGCTGTGGTTCATACGTTGGACTGCGTGCAGCCAGAAGTAACAGCCTGGTTGATCAGGCTCTGGTCCAACATGAGGCCTGGTCACGGACCAGGCCGCGGGGGCGTTGACCCCTGGAATTCTCTCCAGGTAAACTACCCACCAGGACGGTCGTATCATTGACATAGTCTACTATGCGATAAACCACCTCAACTACTGGGAACGCTTGAAGTTCCTAAACCTGTACTCTCTAGAATGCAGGCGGGAGAGATACATTATTATATACACATGGAAAATTCTCGAGGGCTTAGTACCAAACTTGCACACAAAAATCACTCCGTACGAAAGCAAAAGACTCGGCAGGCGATGTAACATCCCCCCAATGAAGAGCAGAGGTGCCACTAGCACGTTGAGGGACAACACAATAAGTGTGAGGGGCCCAAGATTGTTCAACTGCCTCCCAGCGTACATCAGGGGGATTACCAACAAACCCCTGGCTGTCTTCAAGCAGGCACTGGACAGGCACCTCAAGTCGGTACCTGATCAGCCGGGCTGTGGTTCGTACGTTGGACTGCGTGCCGCCAGCAGTAACAGCCTGGTTGATCAGGCTCTGGTCCAACAGGAGGCCTGGTCGCGGACCGGGCCGCGGGGGCGTTGACCCCTGGAATTCTCTCCAGGTAGACTCCAGGTATGCCTGACTCACAACCCCTTCCCACCTCCCCATCCCAAACCCCTTCCCTAACCAATCTATAGAAAGGGTCCTGCATACACCCAAACAGGATTTGCGACAGGGGACAACCCTGCCTCAAACCCTATTCATAACTCACCTGAACCCCCAACTAACCCCCATTAACCTGGACCCTTGCTGACGCCCGATCATATAAAGTCCTAACCCACCCTACGATTTCATCCCCAAACCCCAACCCCCAAAAAAACTCATACAAAAATTCCCTCCTCCCCTCTTGTTATCTACAAACTCCCTAATCCTCCTATGCCCTGCCCTTATGCTGTGCCCCGGCACCCCATGTTGTCCACCGTCTAAAACCTTCTCCAATACCCTCTTCATACGGTTTGCCAGAATCTTTGCAAAGATCTTATAATCCGAGCATAACAAAGTTATAGCCCTGTAGCCCTTCATCCTATCACCTTCCTTTCCCTTTGGAACCAATACTACCACCCCTGTACTTTGATCTTCCTCCATATATCCCCTATCCTTCATTTGATTAAAGATGCGCACTAAAAATTCCTTCAACACGTTCCAATGAAACATAAAAATCTCCTGTTAAGCCATCCACCCCAGGTGCCTTCCCTAATCTTAATCCCTGCACCGCCTGCCATACTTCATCCACCATTATATGTCCACCTAACCCCTTCCTATCCTCCTCTCCCATACACTCCCTTATCCCCTCCAAAATTATTCTTCTACTTGCCTCACTCCCGCCTATTCTCCTAAACTTTTGCTGAAACCAATACTCCGCATATCCGCTCATGCCATCAGTTGTACGTAACACCTGCTCTTTATGATACCCTCCAAGGTCCTCTTTGACCTTCAGCGATGAGATAATCATACCCTTCCTACGTTTCCTAAACCTCAGCAATACTGTACCTTAGGGCCTATCACCCCATAAAACCTCGTCCAATTGACACCTGACCCTTATCGCATGGAATCTGTCATTTTGTATGTCCCTTACCCTCCCACGTAGAATACCGATTTCAGCCTGATGCCCCTCTCCCCTCTTCATAACAAGCCCTTAGCTGACTTTCTAAGTAATGCTGCAAACCATACCTATAACCAGCCTCCTCCATCCCCACCCTCTGATAATAAGCCCTCACTGCCACCTTCGCCTGTAACGTCCACCACCTCACCACATCTCTTATCCCTCTGCCCCTCCACCACACCCCCTCCTACCAGGCTTCAAATCCTTCCCTATTCCCATCCCTCTTTAACAAACTAACATTCAATTTCCAATGATCTGGATAATACTTGACAGCCCCATCCCAGCTCAACACAGCCACTACACCACGGTGATCTGAGAACCCGACATCGAGAATACGCACATCCCTTACACTTATACTTGATGTTACATAAACCCAATCTAGATGTGCCACATATCCTCTCCTAAAAAATGTATGCTCCACCAAAGCGTCCCTCCCAACAACCACATCTTTGACTCCCACCACTCCCAACAAGTCCCTCAAAACTGCTAGTTCACATCCCAACCCTTTAGACTCTACGTCACACTTCCAAATAATACAGTCCCAATCACCAGCAACTATTACCACCTCTGGCTATCCCTTTAAAGCATAAACTAAATAATCACTCACAAAAGCTTCCTTCACACTCCGTGCATTGGCTGCAGGCATATAAACCCCAATGAAACTAACAGGTATGTCTCCCCATACTCCATCATCCCTCACAATCCTCCCATCCCCCACCTCCTCCCAGGACCTCATACGAAAAGGGCTGGTCTCCCTAATGCCCACCAAAACCCACCCTTGAGATTCACTGAACTTCCGGTAAATAAATTGAAACCCCTCAGCAACAATTCCCTACCACACTTAAAATTATGTTCTTGTAGGAAGCATACGTCAATCCCCTCCCTCCTTAAAGTTGCTTCCACCCATACCCTTTTAACCTCAGCCCGAAGGTTGTTAACATTCATACTGCGGCACTTGAAGGTTTCAACGGAGGCTTCCCATAATGCTTCACCAATCTAGACTCACCTGGCTTCGGCACTTGTCCTCCCCCACCATAACCCCCTCCTTCCCTGGCCATAACCTTACCTTTAACCCCGCCCTTAGTCACTTCTGCCATACTTTCTTACTGGTCCTCTGACCTGGCATCAACACATCATCCTCCACAGATCCACTGGATCTCTTGTGGGACTCCCCCGCTACCTCCATTACCTTGACTGATTCCATACCAATCAAATCCGACATGCCCCTATGTACCTCTGCCTCAACCAACCACACACACCTGCACCTGATTGTCTGTGCCATCACATGTATCCTGACTTACACGCCCATGCAACACTTCACCTGGCCTTGCCGCCAACTCTGGGAAGTCACCCTCCACATAGTTGGCCACCACAGATACCGGATCTATTAAGCATCCTTTGCAAATCATCCATGAGAGGTCCTGATAAGTTCACCAAAACATCCTCCACCCCCTGCACCTCACTATCCAGGGGGCCATTTTCCACATCCGGCTGCATCACCGGTGGCAGAGATACCACCACCATCGCTTCATCCTCCAAGAAGTCACTCCACTTGCCAGCACCTGTTTGCTCACTCTTGGACTCAGACTTCTGTCGGTTTACTTCCTCATTCATCAATGCAGGCGCCTCTTGCTCTTGCTTCTCGGCACCATCTTGGTGCTGGGTGTGTGGCCCCCGTCAGTCACACGCCATCGTAATATGTCCCAGCTGCCCACAAAGCCAACACGTTCACACTTGCCCAACGTACGTAATGTAGACTTGTATTCTGAAGTCCGGCATGAGGACATACGATGGTATTGGTCTCCTCAATGACATCTTGAAACTAAATGACCCCTTGAGCATCCCAGCATAGGTACCCTGGGCCCACCTCCCGACGTTAGCGGCATGAATCACACAATATGCCTTACAAACATTCTTCACATCTACTGCATCAGCCTCAAAAGGTAAGTTACGTATTCTTATCCATGTATACATTGCCGAAACGTCCCATAACCTCACCTCCAACTCTTCAGAAACAACCATTCTCTGTTCCTGGTAAGCGTCTACCACTCGTTTGTAAGCTCTACTGGTCACAAATTTCACAAACACCTGAGTGGCTCCATTTAGTGAAATGCCATATAAATTCTCTGTGGTTATCCCATAAGCGTCTCGGAGAATAGCAGGCAGTAATACATCAGCATTAGACGGGTAGATAGCTCCAACCAGCACCTCTACACACACAGTGTTGATCCTATGCTGGTATGTTTCCGCCATTTTGAAAGAAAAGGTTGTGTCAACTGGCCACCAGAGGACCTTGCCAGTGCACCCGCTCACTACCAAGTTCAGGCAGCGCATAAGTATTAATTAGTTCTCCACTAATGGGCTCCCTTAAAAATTTGCTCGAATTTCTTTTTTCCCCATCCACCATCTTTTTGACTCGGGAACACTGTATTTAATTGGCTTCAAATTTTCAGTGCTTGTGTATAATAACAAGGATCAAATTCTTTGAACAATTGGCATGTTGAAATGTTGAACCAATTTCAAATATCTTGATATATCTTGGAAAGCTTCTGAAACTCTCAGTGGGGGTAACTTCTACTGTTTGGAAAAAGGTGTCTCCTCATTCACGATGACAGACAAATTCAAATGAGTAGGTGAAGATCTAACGATTTTAAGTGTAAAAGCAGTGAAAAGTTTTTATTCCCGCTAAGTCATGTGAAATAAATTTCAATTGATCTCTAATGAACAGTTTCAAAATTTATTGGCTAATACATCTTATTACTCGAGAACGCCTTGTTCGATAGGTCTCAATTTTCAATGCTGGTGATATGTATCTTGGGCAGAATTCATCAGACTATTTGTATTATATGGGTGCCATGAGTACAGTGTAACACAGGTCATTCCAGAATTTTGTTTTTGTGTCATAACCTAGAAGAGACCCTCAAATTTTAATCATTAATGCATCATACATTGAAGAAGATTGCTATATTGAATAGTGTTTTGATGCCATTTTGCCACTTTTAATCTCTAAACGATATTTTGCATCATTACATTTTTTGCCTTGATGCTGGTGAGGTGCTTTTGATCCAAGGAACTGGATTTTTTCCCCTACTATACTAACTTTCCTGAAAAATAATGACTCACTTTATTCTTTTGGAAAAAAATGGAAAAATTTAAATACTGCTTGACATTTGATAATTTGTGATTAGCTTAAACCCATCCATGCTGAGAACTTGGCAATATACTAAAGTAAGTGAACTTAATGTACGTGCTTAATTTAGGATAACAATCTCTGCTCTCTTTCAAAGGTTTGAATTATATTTGGAATGTGTATGCATTAATTTAATATTTTTATTGAAGAAGTTTGATTATTTTATTTATTTCTATATGATGACTTGTGAATGCTTCTGATTCCATTCAAGTCTTTAACACTAGTATATAATGAAGTATCTACTTATGCCACACTCGGCACTATTACAGTTGCGTGCATTTAGGCACAGGGGACCGGGGTTATGGAATACGGAAATACTTTTCTCAGATTGCACAGGGACCGAAATACATCTAGTTGTCACAACGGTTCTTATACCCGGGTCACTCGTATACTCTGTTAAAGGGTCATCACTGATCGAAAGTATTCTTTTGCTGACAACTAATCTTCAATTTCTACCGGGGATCAGGTGTATTGTTCACTATATTTAATTTGTGTATTCGTTGTGAAGATTTTTTTTTTGCAAAATTAAGATTATTTCAATAGTTTCTCATAGTTTGCTTCACACAGAATTTATATTTAATATTTGTCTTTATTATTGTCGTGTAATCAAAGTTAGTAATATGCAGTAATGTTTATATATTTTTTTTATTGACACATTGGCCGTTTCCCACCAAGGCAGGGTGGCCCGAAAATTGAAAAATTTTCATCATCATTCACTCCATCACTGTCTTGCCAGAGGCATGCTTATACTACAGTTATAAAACTGCAATATTAACACCCCTCCTTTAGAGTGCCGGCACTGTACTTCCCATCTCCAGGAATCAAGTCCGGCCTGCCGGTTTCCCTGAATCCCTTCATAAATGTTACCTTGCTTACACTCCAACAGCACATCAAGACCTAAAAACCATTTTTCTCTTTTCGCTCCTAATTAACACGCCAACGCAAACTTGCTGAAAATCCAAGCCCCTCGCACACAAAACCTCCATTACCCCCTCCCTCCAACCTTTTCTAGGCCGACCCCTACCCTGCCTTCCCTCCACTACAGATCTATACACTCTCGAAGTCATTATATTTCCTTCCATCCTCTCCATATGTCCAAACCATCTCAACAACCCCTCCTCAGCTCTCTGAATAATAGTTTTGGTAATCCTCCACCTGCTCCTAATTTCCAAACTACGGATTCTCTGCATTATATTCACACCACACATTAACCTCAGACACGACATCTCCACTGCCTTCAGCCTTTTCCATGTTGCAACATTCACAATCCATGCCTCACACCCATACAGGAGCATTGGTATAATTATACTATCATACATTCCCCTCTTTGCTTTCATGGATAAAGTTCTTTGTCACCACAAACTCCTCAGTCCACCACTCACGTTTTTTCCCTCTTCAATTCTATGATTTACCTCATCTTTCATAGACCCATCCGCTGACACGTCCACTCTCAAATATCTGAATACATTCACCTCCTCCATACTCTCTCCCTCCAGTCTGATATCGAAACTTCCGTTACCAAATTTTTTGTTATCCTCAACACCTTACTCTTTCCTATATTCACTTTTAATTTGTTTGTTTTTACATACCCTACCAAACTCATCAACAAACCTTTGCAACTTCTCTTCAGAATCTCCCAAAAGCACAGTGTCATCAGCAAAGAGAAACTGTGACAACTCCCACTTTGTTAAATTCTTTATCTTTTAACCCCACACCTTTTGCCAACACCCGAGCGTTCACTTCTCTTACAACTCCATCTATAAATATGTTGAACAACCACGGTGACATCACACATCCTTGTCTAAGGCTTACTTTTACTGGGAAATAATCCTCTTTTCTCCTACATACTCTAACCTGAGCCTCACTATCCTCGTAAAGACTCTTCACTGCTTTCAATAACCTACCTCCAATTCAATACCTTTGCAACATCTGCCACATTGGATCCCCCTATCCACCCTATCATACGCCATTTCCAAATTCATAAATGTCACAAAAACCTCTTTACCTTTATCTAAATACTGTTCACCTATATGTTTCACTGTAAACACTTGGTCTACACACCCTTACCCTTCCTAAAGCATCCTTGTTCATCTGCTATCCTGCTCTCCGCCTTACTCTTAATTTGTTCAATAATAACTCTACCATACACTCTACCAGGTATACTCAACTGACTTATTCCCCTATAATTTTTACTCTCTCTTTTGTCCCCTTTGCCTTTATACAAAGGAACTATGCTTGCTCTCTGGTAGTCCCTAGGTACCTTACCCTCTTCCATACATTTATTAAATTAAAACCCTAACCACTCCAAAAGTATATCCCCACCTGCTTATAACATTTCTATCTTCATCACATCAATCCCAGCTGCTTTACCCCCTTTCATTCTACTCACTGCCCCACGCACTTCCTTCACACTCACAACTGGTTCTTCCTCACTCGTATAAGATCTTATTCCTCCTTGCCCTATACACGAAATCACAGCTTCCCTATCCTCATCAACATTTAACAATTCTTCAAAATATTCCCTCTATCCTCCCGATACCTCTAACTCTCCATTTAATAACTCTCCTCTCCTATTTTTAACTAACATATCCATTCATTCCCTAACCTTTTCATCTTACACTGGTCTGCATTTGGAATGTTTCTAATTTTTATTTTTATTCATGGTTGCGATCTTACATGTTTTTGGGCTGCTGATTGTAAATATCTAAACTATTTTGCTCTATCACGTAAGGATTTTGAATAAAATACAAGTTAATGATAAAAAAATTGAATTTTTAATAAATTGTTACTTTAAAATTAGGCAAGTAATCATGGAAAAACACATTATGTTAGTTTTAAGAAGATATGAATTCCAAATCAACATGAATCAAATCAAATGATTTTATTAAAAAAATATACTCCTAATGCATCGAGACCATTACGTTTCAATGACCAGCAGTAATCCACCATCATGCTGGCATTCCATTTGCTCTGGTATCGAGTTTCCATGGTGCAAATATCCTGATGGAACCACCGGTCTCCTTGTTCCTCACTGTAGTATCCACAATTGTTGAGAAAATAGTCAAGGTGTGAGTGCAAAAAGTGCATCTTCACACTCATTCTAGACCCAAGTTGTTGGAAACTTTAACACAGGTCTTGTATCATTTTTTCATATTCGGGGAAGCGCCTGTTTCCCCGGAAGTTGTGGACAATCTGCTTGAATGAAAATCAGGCATTCACCTCGACACCTGCTAATGCTTCATCAGAATGCTTATCCTTCATCAGTTACCGAATCTGAGGGCCAACAAAGATTCCTGCCTTTAGCTTACCTTCACTTACACGAGGAAACTTTGACTCCAGGTACTTGAAAGTAGTTCCATTCTTGTTCAAGGTCTTCACAAAATTTTTCATAATTCCTAATTTAATGTGGAGTGGTGGCAGCAGAATTTTCTTGGGGTCAAATAGTGGCACAGTTTTAACGTTGTGATTTCCGGGTAAGAAGCTGGTTCTTGGTGGTCAGTCTTTTCATTCATAGTGCTGGCTGTCTGCCCTACTATCCCAAAGACACAGAAAACACGGATACTTGGTGAATCCACCTTGAAGACCTAGTAGGAGAGCAATAACTTTTAAAGCACCACAAATGAGAAAATTGTGATTCTGATACTTGATTGCAGATATTAGTGTCTACATATCTGCGTAACTTTCTGACATTTGGACACTATGGCCAATTGGCACAGATGCAGCTGTGTTGCCATTGTAGAGAAGTACAGCCTTTAAACTTCTTTTAGAAGAATCAATGAAGAGTCTCCATTCATCTGCTTTGTATGACATCCCCATATGTTCAACAAGGCCAGAAATATTTGAACAGAAAACTAAAGATTCCTCTTTGTCAAAGAACTGAGTTACGGTACCAAGCAAATGTTGTTCCAGGAGCTAGAAGCCTGTGTTGCTTCAGTCAAGAGCCATGTAACTGTGCACTTTCTTTTGGAAGGTTAATTAAGGTCTCTCACCAAGTCATTGAGCTCATCTTGGTTGAAGGGTTTGGGATCGTCATTTGTTGGTGGTTCATAGTCTACTTCCATCTCCTTAGAATCACTGGTATCAGACTGATGAAATTTGCCATGTCTCAGGTGGCACAGGTACAGGAATATCTTCAGAGTGTGGAACAGCCTTATTGCTGAAGGAATATTTGGGTATTTTATGAGAACTTTAGTCTTCTTGTTGAAGCCACCTACATTAGTCATACAAAAATAGCAGTCATCATGGTGGTTCATCTGCTCCCGCCATACCACTGGTACTCCAAAGGGCATACATTTAAGTTTTCCAACTGACCACATTTGGAGCTTACTCATGCAACTCTTGCAAGCTTTGTGTGGTGCAAATGGTGTGTCCTGGTCTCCAAGTTTGTAGCCAAAATAAGCAAAGTAGCAGAGATTCAATAAAGGAGTAATGTTGCTCCGGGAATCTGAAGGTGTGAATTGTCCGCAGACATAGCAAAATAAGTCTGGTGAATTTATGCAGCCTCTAGACATATTAATAATCTGAAAATAAAGAAAAATATATTAGATTTAACATTTAATTCAATATAAGGTAAGCATTTTAAATGGTAATATACCACTTTCTCATTTACTTATGTTATACGAAAAGAGAAAAGTAACGTTTCACGAGTAAGTTGACAACCTGATGTGATACAGATGAATAAAAAACACAATGAATCACTATTTTCCACATATATACCGAAAAAGATACCATAGAATCAATAAAAAAATCATGCAGACTAGTGGTATTAATCTCACTCCAAAACTTTTTCTTATTTTCAACAAAATTTATTGATAACGTCTCACCCACTCTCTCATTTACTTTCCTTTTACATTGCTTCACCATTCACTTAACGTCTCTTTTTCTCTCCATATACTCCTCCCTCCTTAAATCACTTCTACTTTGCAATGTTTATCTTCCCTAAATATCATATTTACCTTCCGTGAATTTTGTTTGATTTTTGAACAAGTTGTAAATGACTGGAAACGTAGATGGCTGGAATGGACATCTATACACATTATAAATGATGTTTAGACATCAGAACCATATCTAACGTTATCTAACTATAAACATTAATTACAAGATGTGCATAAAAAATAAATCCACAAAATTGAATGAAAGTGGATTCAAAGGGGTACTTCCGACGGTGTTGCAGAAAAGCCATACATAGGTGCAGACAAAACTTTTTTATGAAGTCAATTGGATGAGGCGTTCTCCAGTAATTAGCGAAATAGAATCGAAAAGTTAGAGGAAGAAAAATATTGAGGCAGCCTCTTAACGTATCCCTTCGTGGATACCTGCGTATGTCCCCCTGCCCGATGTATTATTTTCAAAGGTACTTAAAAATTGCAGGATAGAATTTAGTGAGCCACTAACAAACCTTTTCAATAGAGCATTTCGAAAGAATGTTGTCCTTGAAAAATTGAAGACAGCAAATGAAATTTCCATCTTGCAATCAGCGGGAGACTCCATACCATCACATTACCACCCAATAAGTTTGACCTCAAGAGTAGGCAATTTTTTAAATTGAAAATAGCTGATATAATTCGAAGCCGCCTTGACGAGTATACTTTGACTGGTCAGCCTCATCATGAATACACAAGAGCTGTTCTTCTACTGACCTTCTTCATTTTAAAACATTTGAAGTAATTGAACATAAATAATATAATGTTAATTTGGATATCAGTAAAGCTTTTGATAGAATCTCTCAGAGAAGACTGTCAAAGAGACTGACAGAACATGGCACTGGTTGAAAAGATCTCTCATGCATTAAGGCAAGGATGTCTAATGGAATATACTGAGTTGGCGTTAATGGGAGTAAAATCAGAATGACGACGATTCACAACTGACATTCAACAAGGATCAGTGTTAGACATCTTGCGCATAATTTACATTTTGTGAACACTTTGAACATTTTATTGGGAGATGTTTCACCCAATGTGATTTCATGGGTCAGGTGAACTGAGTGGGGTCAGATACGTTTGGGTCAAGTACCGCAGCATCACTCTCTTGATCTTATAGCAAGGACACCTAATACTTAATTTATTCTGGAGACGAAGAGGATGACGATGCTGATGATTATAATGATGATGATGATAGTAATTATAATAATAATAAATTAACAATTATCATAATAATAAATTAATAATTATCATAATAATAAATTAATAATTATCATAATAAAATCTTTAATAATAATAATAATAATAATAATAATAATAATAATAATAATAATAATAATAATAATAATAATAATAATAATAATAATTGTAATAATAATAATAATAATAATAATAATAATAATAATACTAATAATAATAATAATAATAATAATAATAATAATAATAATAATAATAATAATAATAATAATAATGGAATAAATTGGAAAACCAGGCCTCTCCAAATATGCATCGGAATTTTTCGGATTAGTTTTTTAATTATCATTTTGATATATGGCGACCTGCAGTTCACTATTTTTAATTAAGAAAATATATTACGAATATTTTTTAAATGATCACCAGAAGAGGAAACTTATTAAATAGCTTTGATATTCTTTTATTTTTGAAGGATCAAGCTATAATAAGCATTAACGTATGTTTGTCACTCACTATACTCTCTATATTCCAACACACAAATGTTCAGACTGGTAATAATTTACCAAGTCTTCTGTGTTGATGTCAGCAGACTCAGTATGTTATGAAGAAACACTATACACTGTTGTTGATATTGTTGCTGTCAGCTGTTTCAGGATGTCATGAAGAAACACCTGACACTGTTGTTGTTGTTATCAGCTGATACAGTATATCATGAAGAAACACCTGACACTGTTGTTGTTATCAGCTGATACAGTATATCATGAAGAAACACCTGACACTGTTGTTGTTATCAGCTGATACAGTATATCATGAAGAAACACCTGACACTGTTGTTGTTATCAGCTGATACAGTATATCATGAAGAAACACCTGACACTGTTGTTTTTGTTATCAGCTGATACAGTATATCATGAAGAAACACCTGACACTGTTGTTGTTATCAGCTGATACAGTGTGTCATGAAAAACACCTGACACTGTTGTTGTTTTTATCAGTTGATACAGTGTGTCATGAAAAACACCTGACACTGTTGTTGTTTTTGTCAGCTGATAAAGTGTGTCATGATATCATAAACATGCAAGATTTCAGGTACGTCTTGCCACTTCTACTTACACTTATGTCACACTACACATACATGTACACGTTTATGTATACACACTCATCTGAGTTTTTCTTTGATTTTATCTTAATAGTTCTTGTTCTTATTACTTTTCCTTTCATATCCATGGGGAAGTGGAATAAGAATCTTTCCTCCGTAAGCCATGCGTGTTGTAAAAGTCAACTAAAATGCCGGGAACAAAGTGAGATGTTTGAATGTGAGATGTTTGAATGTGCATGGATGTTGTGCGAAGGATAAGAAAGAGATGATTGTGGATGTTATGAATGAGAAGAAACTGGATGTTCTGGCCTAAGTGAAACAAAGCTGAAGGGGGTAGGAGAGTTTCAGTGGGGGTACATAAATGGGATTAGGTCAGGGGTTTCAAACAGAGTTAGAGCTAAAGAAGGAGTAGCAATAATGTTGAAGGATAAGTTATGGCAGGAAAAGAGGGAATATAAATGTATCAATTCAAGGATTATGTGGTATAAAATAAGGGTTGGATGTGAAAAGTGGGTTATAGTAAGTGTTTATGCACCTTTAGAAGAGATAAGTGTAGAGGAGAGAGAGAGATTTTGGGAAATGTTGAGTGAATGCGTGGGGAGTTTTCAACCAAGTGAGAGAGTACTTGTGGTTGGGGATCTCAATGCTAAAGTGGGTAAAAATGTTGTGGAGGAAGTAGTAGGTAAATAACAAAAAAGGCACAATACCGTGACTGGAACAATACACACACAACCCGCACATATAAAAGAGAGGAGCTTACGACGACGTTTCGGCCCGACTTGGACCATTTACAAAGTCACACTAACACACAGAGACAGAGGAAGGGTATTTATAGGCAGGCAGACAGGGGAGGGTACAAGAGAGTGGGGAAATGTAGGAGTAGTGGTAGTAGTGGTAGTAGTAAAGGTAGTAGTAAAGGTAGTAGAGTAGACAGTCATATGGGAAGGAGCACTGCTATGAGGCTAGCGACCCGCAAGGGGGGTACGAGAGGGAAGAAAAGCGAAAAAATGAAGGAAAATACAAGGCAAAAGAAAGAACAGAAAGAAAGGAAAACCCAAGGAGAAAAAAGGAGAAGGGGGAAGATAAGACAGGGAAGGAATCAGGTTAAGTCACGGGTGTTCTGAAGTTTAGAGCATTTAACAATGTAATGAGAGAGGAAAGCATCAACAGAGACAAAGCCAGGCCTCATGACTTAAGTCTCTTCCAACCTTTTCTTGATGCTCTTAATAATCTTGCCCCTTCCATTAAGTTTAAAGCTGATTGGGAATCTAATTCTTTGCTTCCTTTCCTTGATGTTCATGTCCACCGTTCAGTTACAGGTTTTGCCTTCTCCGTGTACCGCAAGCCTATGCACAGTGGCATGTACATTCATTACTTCTCTTATCATGCCTCCTCTGTCAAGAAGAGTGTTCTTATCTCCCTCTTTCTCCGTGCTCTCCGCATCTGTGATCCTCAGTTTCTTGAAGCAGAAATTTCCACTCTTCATAATTCTTTTTCCCGCCTGGGCTACCCTTCCCATTTCATAGACTCTGCTTTCTCTCGTGCTAAACGGACTTTCTTCTCTCCTAAACCCTCTACTCCTGAGAACTCTCCAGTCCTCTGCCTTCCCTACATCTCTGGTCTCTCTAATCTCAGCAACTCTCTCCGTTCCTTAGACATCAAACTTACCTTTCGCCAAACTAACACTCTTCGCACTAATCTAGTTCATACCTCCCCTACCTCCACAGATTCTCCTGGTGTCTACTCTATTTCTTGCTCCTCCTGTCCTCTTCAGTACTTCGGAGAAACTGGCCGATCTCTTTCTGACAGACTCAGGGAGCACAAAAATAGTGTTAGGCTTGCCGACACTAATAATGCTCTTTTCTGTCATGTCAGAGATCACAGTCATCCCATTGATTGGTCTTCTGCTAAAACTGTCTACCCTACGTCTAACTTTCATAGTCGCCGCCTGGTTGAATCCTCCCTTATACACAACTTTCCCTGTATGAATCTTAGCCCTGGCTTTGTCTCTGTTGATGCTTTCCTCTCTCATTACATTGTTAAATGCTCTAAACTTCAGAACACCCGTGACTTAACCTGATTCCTTCCCTGTCTTATCTTCCCCCTTCTCCTTTTTTCTCCTTGGGTTTTCCTTTCTTTCTGTTCTTTCTTTTGCCTTGTATTTTCCTTCATTTTTTCGCTTTTCTTCCCTCTCGTACCCCCCTTGCGGGTCGCTAGCCTCATAGCAGTGCTCCTTCCCATATGACTGTCTACTCTACTACCTTTACTACTACCTTTACTACTACCACTACTACCACTACTCCTACATTTCCCCACTCTCTTGTACCCTCCCCTGTCTGCCTGCCTATAAATACCCTTCCTCTGTCTCTGTGTGTTAGTGTGACTTTGTAAATGGTCCAAGTCGGGCCGAAACGTCGTCGTAAGCTCCTCTCTTTTATATGTGCGGGTTGTGTGTGTAAGTAGTAGGTAAATTTGGGGTGTCAGGGGTAAATGAAAATGGGGAGCCTTTAATTGAGCAATGGTAATAAGTAATACATATTTTATGAAAAAGAAGATAAATAAGTATACAAGGTATGATATAGCACGTAATGAAAGTAGTTTGTTAGATTATGTATTGGTGGATAAAAGGTTGATGGGTAGGCTTCATGATGTACATGTTTATAGAAGGGCAACAGATATATCGGATCATTATTTAGTTGTAGCTTCAGTTAGAGTAAGAGGTAGGTAAGAGAGAGGTGAAAGTGTATAAACTAAGGGAGGAGAAAGTTAGGGTGAGATATAAGCATCTTTTGGCAGAAAGGTGGGTAAATGGAAGTATGAATAGTGAGGGGGGGTGAAGAGGGGAGAGATTGTTTTAAAAAGGCAGTATTATAATGTGGGGCAGAAGTTTGTGGGTATAGGAGGTTGGTTGCAGGAGGAAAGAGGAGTGATTGGTGGGATGATGAAGTGAAGGGTGTGATAAAAGAGAAAAAGGTAGCTTATGAGAGGTTTTTACAAAACAGAAGTGTTGTAAGAAGAGCAGAGTATATGGAATGTCCTCGTGGTGAGAGAGTGCAAAAGGAGAGCAGATGAAAGAGTGGGAGAGGCACTGTCAAGAAATTTTGCGGAAAATAAGAAAAAGTTTTGGAGTGAGATAAACAAGTTAAGAAAGCCTAGGGAACGAATGGATTTGTCAGTTAAAAACAGAGTAGGGGAGTTAGTAGATGGGGAGCTGGAGGTATTGGGTAGATGGCGGGAATATTTTGAGGATTTTTTAAATGTCGATGAAGAAAGGGAGGCGATAATTTCATGCACTGGTCAGGGAGGTAAAACATCTTTTAGGAGTGAGGTAGAGCAGGATGTGAGTGTGGGGGAGGTGAGTGAGGCATTATGTAGAATGAAAGGGGGTAAAGCAGCAGGAACTGATGGGATCATGACAGAAATGTTAAAAGCAGGGGGGATATATTGTGTTGGAGTGGTTGGTATTTTTGTTTAATAAATATATGAAAGAGGGGAAGGTACCTAGGGATTTGCAGAGAGCATGTATAGTTCCTGTATATAAAGGTAAGGGTGACAAAAGAGATTGTAAAAATTATAGGGGAATAAGTTTACTGAGTATACCAGGTAAAGTGTACGGTAGGGTTATTATTGAAAGAATTAGAGGTAAGACAGAGGGTACTACCTGGAGTCTACCTGGAGAGAATTCCAGGGGTCAACGCCCCCGCGGCCCGGTCTGTGACCAGGCCTCTTGTTGGATCAGAGCCTGATCAACCAGGCTGTTACTGCTGGCCGCACGCAGTCCAACGTACGAACCACAGCCCGGCTGATCAGGTACCGACTTGAGGTGCCTGTCCAGTGCCTGCTTGAAGACAGCCAGGGGTTTGTTGGTAATCCCCCTGATGTATGCTGGGAGGATCACAGATTAGCAAGGAGGTTTTAGAGTGGGTAGGGGATGTGTAGATCAAGTATTTATATTGAAGCATATATGTGAACAGTATTTAGATAAATGTAGGGAAGTTTTCATTGCATTTATGGATTTAGAAAAAGCATATGATAGAGTGGATGGGGAAGCAATGTGGCAGATGTTGCAAGTGTATGGAATAGGGAGTAAGTTACTGAATGCTGTAAAGAGTTTTTATGAGGATAGTGAGGCTCAGGTTATGGTGAGTAGGAGAGAAGGAGATTACTTCCCGGTAAAAGTAGGTCTTAGACAAGGATGTGTGATGTCACCATAGTTGTTTAATATATTTAAAGATGGGGTTGTAAAAAAAGTAAATGCTAGGGTGTAGGGAAGAGGAGTGGGATTAAATTATGGGGAATCAAGTTCAAAATGGGAGTTGACACAGTTACTTTCTGCTGATGATACTGTGCTTATAAGAGATTCTAAAGAAAAGTTGCATAGGTTAGTGGACGAGTTTGGGAGAGTGTGTAAACGTAGAAAGTTGAAAGTGAACAAAGATAAGAGTAAGGTGATGAGGGTATCAAACGATTTAGATAAAGAAATAATGGATATCACATTGGAGAGAGGGAGTATGGAATGTGTTCAGATATTTGGGAGTTGACTTGTCAGTGGATGGGTTGATGAAGGATGAGGTTAACCATAGAATTGATGAAGGAAAAAAGGTGAGTGGTGCGTTGAGGTATCTGTGGAGACAAAAAACGTTATTTATGATGGAAGCAAAAAAGGGAATGTATGAAAGTATAGTGGTACGAACTCTCATATATGGGTGTGAAGCATGGGTTGTAAATGCTGCAGCGAGGAGGAGGCTGGAGGCAGTGGAGATCTTCTGTCTAAGGGCAATGTGTGGTGTAAATATTATGCAGAGAATTCGGAGTGTGGAAATTAGGAGGTGTGGAGTTATTAAAAGTATTAGTCAGAGGGTTGAAGAGGACTTGTTGAGATATTTTGTTCATTTAGAGAGAATGGATCAAAATAGAATGACTTGGAGAGCGTATAAATCTGTAGGGGAAGGAAGGAGGGGTAGGGGTCGTCCTCGAAAAGGTTGGAGAAAGGGGGTAAAGGAGGTTTTGTGGGCGAGGGGCTTGGACTTCCAGCAAGTGTGTGTAAGCATGTTAGATAGAAGTGAATGGAGACAAATGGTTTTTGGGACCTGATGATCTGTTGGAGTGTGAGCAGGGTAATATTTAGTGAAGGGTTTTAGGGAAACCGGTTATTGATTTAGCCGGACTTGAGTCCTGGAAATGGGAAGTACAATGCCTGCACTTTAAAGGAGGGGTCTGGGATAGTGACAGTGTGGAGGGACTATTCTAAACTGTAGTATCTGAGCACCTTTGCAAAGACAGTGATTATGTATGAGTGAGTTGAAAGTGTTGAATGATGATGAAAGTATTTTCTTTTTGGGGATTTTCTTTCTTTTTAGGTCACCCTGCCTCGGTGGGAGACAGCCGACTTGTTAAAAAAAAAATATATGTATGTATATATATATATATATATATATATATATGTATATATATATATATATATATATATATATATATATATATATATGTCGTGCCGATTAGGTAAAACTGGTCAATTAGCAAGAACTCATCTAAAATTAAGTCCTTTCTAAAATTTTCTCTTATACGTTTAAAGATATATTTTTTTCATTTATGTTAATGTAAGAATTTATAATTTTGTACCAAGAGAAACTTTGAAAACCTACCTAACCTTATTACAACAAGCTCAATTTAATTTAGACTTACCCAACTAAATATATTTTAGATACGTTAACATTAATTTAATAATAAACAAACACAATGAAATATATTTTTTTCGTTATGTTCAGAATGATTTTGGCGAAAATATTGCATACACAAATTTTCACTTGTCTTATATGGCAAGGTGAGTGTTGCTATTTAAGCCAAAAAAGCAAGTTTTACCTAATCGGCACGACTTTATATATATATATATATATATATATATATATATATATATATATATATATATATATATATATTTATATATATGTATATACATATCTGGCACCTCTGCCAGAGAGAGGCTGTGGGCATCCTGCTCTGGGTTTTTGGCACATTATCGTCCATTTAAGAACTCCTACCAGGATTACCATCAACAGGCTGGTGTGTGAATATCTGCAGCTCGTGTTGGAAAGTGCTAGAAGACTCTCCCACTTTAGAACCAAGAAAAGGGTTGTGCATGTGAAGTCAGTGAGGGAACATAACTGTGGAAACTTTTTGAGTCACTCAAGTTCCACAGGGTAAGTGAGCCGTTTGGAGCCTTAATCGTACCACGGATCGGTCCTCGGAGTTCATGAACCAACACACCCAACCAAAACAAACCCACACATTCAAGTTGGCGGAGGTAACAATTTGTACATACTAATTGATATATTTATTCTCCTAGGAAGGTCTAGGCAAGTTTGTACAGTTAGTAACTAATATTAGCATTATTAAGGCAACGTTAGATATTAATAATGTAGTTCTAGCACCTTGTTATAGGTAGATATAAGCCTTAAATAGGTACATTAGGTTATGTTAGCCAAAGAGAAATGGCAATCCCTTGCGGAGGTCAAGCAGTGTGAGACTCACGACTCATGATCTGCGTTCTTACCAGAACAGACTTCATCCAGAGAACAAGTGCTGCGACCAGGCAGCCTCCCCCACATGACTCAACATCTGTCCTGGGGGCACGGAAGAGATATCCCAAAGTACTGAGGATATCTTACTCCATCCAGACCCAATACAGTAGGACCTTACCTCTTTTCTTCTCAGCATCTGGCCAGTTTTCTGGGGGAAACGTGTGTAGGTTTTGTTGTGGGTCTCTCGTGCGGTCGGACGCATTTTAGCAGGTACCAGCATCCCATTGTTGAGTAAAAGTCTGGAAGCTAGTGTTCCTTACTGTTTAGATATTGCTTGGAGGATATACCCTAGAGCTGGGGATTCTGAGTAAATACAAGACACTAATACCACTTAATTTGCAGATTAAGGCTCTTCCCTACACATGGTGTTTGGAGGGGGTTATAGCTTAGGAAGACAAGGAGACACATTTCCACTCCATCAAGTAAGTTAAAACCTTTCATAATGCATGTAGTGGGGAATTCTTTCGGCTGCAGTTAGCTAGAAATTTGTCCCATTGCCACTTGTAAGTCTGAGAGAAGCGTCTCAGAGTGTCGGTGTCAACAGTGCTTGCCTAGAGTGCAGCTTACAAGAAGGCAGTCCCAGGACAATTTTTTATAATAACGGTCTCCTATGGGTGGGTGAGGTTGGTGAGGGAAGGCCTAATGGAGGAGAAGGAGGCAGAGGGTGAGGGGTAAAACTATTTCCCCCTTCCACTTCCCTAAACAGGCGCGCAAACACCGTGTGCTTTTGTTACGATAAGGGAGTGTTTGTTTACCGTGTGTATAGTGTGTATAGTGTATAGTGTATATTGCATAGCATGTGTTTAGCATGCGCATGGTATGCGCACAGCATGTGTGGTGTATACCGGTGTGTCGGTCATATAGTGGTGTTTTAGTGACTCTTCCGGCCGGCCTCCCTAATCACACATCCCCCATTCCTCCCTCTCCCCCACTGCCCACCTCAAGGACGGGAGACCCTCTGCTCAACCCACCACCACCATGAACCACATTCAGTATGTGTCATGTGCCATTTTTCCTACGGCCCCACGGACTTACCACACAGTTTGAGGTATGGCAGATGATGCAGCCAGCCAGCCACAAAGCCAGGGAAATGGTGCACCCAACAATGAAAGAAGTGGCACATGTCAGGTGTGTGGAGAGTTTCGAGCACGCAACAGAGATGGCCTTATTCGTGCACACAATAGGTGTGCTGGATCACATACGCCCCAGCAGAGAACAACCCACAGCCTCCACAGGCAGATGTCAATTCCAATGGCAACCTCCTCTCTTGCGAAAACCTTCTTCTAGCATTCAAATCCACTGCTAGCAGTACCCTATCCCACATTCCTAAAGCAGCTCGCCCATATGCAGCAGGGAAATTCACAGACCTTCTTAAGCAGGTGAATGGAGTTCCACCAATTTAGAAGCCCGAGGCACCATTAAAGCATGGCGCAACCTACTCCTGTTTGGCAATGTTTGTCATGCAGTTCCTGAAAGACGAGGCAAACTTCTAACCACTTCAATCATCAAGGCGGTACGCAACTACCCAAGAACAGATAATTGTGTTCCTCTGCCCCACCACCGCAGGAATCAGAGGTAGACCCAAGAAAAAATCCACTGAAAACGAGAAAATCTGCACACAGGTTCGCAAAAAAATCGAAGAAGGCAACACAGTGGGAGCAATCAGAATAATTACAAGTGACGACACTGTAGCTCCAAAAGATGAGACCACAGCTCAAGCATTAAGAGACAAGCATCCGACAAGGGACACCATAGCCATCAACAACAACCCTGAGGGAGACCCCATCACTG
>WNWK01023474.1:0-2500 GCA_009830355.1 Cherax destructor
TCGTTCGTGGTTACAATAATATATATATATATATATATATATATATATATATATATATATATATATATATATATATATATATATATATATATATTGTCGTGCCTATTAGGTAAAACTTGCTATTTTGGCTTAAATAGCAACGCTCACCTTGCCATATAAGACAAGCAAAAATTTTGTGTATGCAATAATTTCGCCAAAATCATTCTAAACATAACGAAAAAATATATTTCATTGTGTTTGTTTATTATTAAATTAATGTTAACGTATCTAAAATATATTTAGTTGGGTTAGGCTAAATTAAATTGCGCTTGTTATAATAAGGTTAGGTAGGTTTTCAAAGTTTCTCTTGGTACAAAATTATAAATTTTACATTAACATAAATAAAAAAAAATATATCTTTAAACGTATAAGAAAAATTTTAGAAAGGACTTAATTTTAAATGAGTTCTTGCTAATTGACCAGTTTTACCTAATCGGCACGACATATATATCATATATATATATATATATATATATATATATATATATATATATATATATATATATATATATATATATATATATATATAATATTGTTTTACATGATGGTAGGATTGCTGGTGTCTTTTTCTGTCTCATAAACACGCTGGATAACAGGTATATCTAGCTACTTCTACTTACACTTTAGGTCACACTACACTGGCATACACATGCATATATATACATACACACATCTAGGTTTTTCTTCTTTTTCTTAATAGCTCTTGTTCTTTTTATTTTCTCTATTGTCCATGGGGAAGTGGAAAAGAATCTTTCCTCCGTAAGCCATGCGTGTCGTATGAGGCGACTAAGATGCCGGGAGCAATGGGCTAGTAACCCCTTCTCCTGTACAAATCTACTAAAAACGAGAAGAAGAAAAACTTTATAAAACTGGGTTGTCTGAATGTGCGTGGATGTAGTGCGGATGATAAGAAAGAGATGATTGCCGATGTTATGAATGAAAAGAAGTTGGATGTCCTGGCCCTAAGCGAAACAAAGCTGAAGGGGGTAGGCGAGTTTCAGTGGGGAGAAATAAATGGGATTAAGTCAGGAGTATCTGAGAGAGTTAGAGCTAAGGAAGGGGTAGCAATAATGTTGAAGGATCAGTTATGGAAGGAAAAGGGAATATAAATGTGTAAATTCAAGGATTATGGATTAAAATAAGGGTCGGATGCGAAAAGTGGGTCATAATAAGCGTGTATGCACCTGGAGAAGAGAGGAGTGTAGAGGAGAGAGAGATTTTGGGAGATGTTAAGCGAATGTATAGGAACTTTTGAACCAAATGAGAGAGTAATTGGTAGGGGACCTAAATGCTAAAGTGGGAGAAACATGCAGAGAGGGTGTAGTAGGTAAGTTTGGGGTGCCAGGTGTAAATGATAATGGGAGCCCTTTGATTGAACTTTGTATAGAAAGGGGTTTAGTTATAGGTAATACATATTTTAAGAAAAAGAGGATAAATAAGTATACAAGATATGATGTAGGGCGTAATGACAGTAGTTTGTTGGACTATGTATTGGTAGATAAAAGACTGTTGAGTAGACTTCAGGATGTACATGTTTATAGAGGGGCTACAGATATATCAGATCACTTTTAGTTATAGCTACAGTGGGAGTAAAAGGTAGATGGGATACAAGGAAAATAGAATCAGTAAGTAAAAGAGAGGTGAAGGTTTATAAACTAAAAGAGGAGGCAGTTAGGGTAAGATATAAACAACTATTGGAGGATAGATGGGCTAGTGAGTGTAGGCAATGGGGTCGAAAATGTATGGGGTAGATTTAAAAATGTAGTGTTAGAGTGTTCAGCAGAAGTTTGTGGTTACAGGCGAGTGGGTGCGGGAGGGAAGATAGGATTGGTGGAATGATGATGTAAAAAAGAGTAGTAAGGGAGAAAAAGTTAGCATGAGAGGTTTTTTACAAAGTAGAAGTGATGCAAGGAGGAAGAGTATATGGAGAAAAAGAGAGGTTAAAGAGTGGTGAAGCAATGTAAAAAGAGAGCAGATGAGAGAGTGGGTGAGATGTTATCAGCAAATTTTGTTGAAAATAAGAAAAAGTTTTGGAATGAGATTAATAAGTTGAGGAAGCCTAGAGAACAAATGGATTTGACAGTTAAAAATAGGAGAGGAGAGTTATTAAATGGAGAGTTAGAGTATCGGGAAGATGGAGAGAATATTTTGAGGATTTGTTAAATGTTGATGAAGACAGGGAAGCTGTGATTTCGTGTGTAGGGCAAGGAGGAATAACATCTTGTAGGAGTGTGGAAGAGCCAGTTGTGGGTGTAGGGGAAGTTCGTGAGGCAGTGGGTAGAATGAAAGGGGGTAAGGCAGCTGGGATTGATGGGATAAAGATAGAAATGTTAAAAGCAGGTGGGGATATAATTTTGGAGTGGTTGGTGCTATTATTTAATAAATGTATGGAAGAGGGTAAGGTACCTAGGGATTGGCAGAGAGCGTGTATTGTTCCTTTGTATAAAGGCAAAGGGGACAA
>WNWK01023474.1:7500-31053 GCA_009830355.1 Cherax destructor
CTAGTAGCACAAGCTAGTCAGGTCCAACTCACACCAACCCACACCCACTCATGTATATGTCCAACCTATTTTTAAAACTACACAACGTCTTAGCTTCTATGACGGTACTCGGGAGTTTGTTCCACTCATCCACAACTCTGTTACCAAACCAGTGCTTTCCTATATCCTTCCTGAATCCGAATTTTTCCATCTTAAACCATTGCTGCGAGTCCTGTCTATGCTAGATATGTTTTGCACGCTATTTACACCCCCTTTATTCATTTCTGTTTTCCATTTATACACCTCAATCATATCCTCCCTAATTCTACGCCTTTCTAGAGAGTGCAGATTCAGGGCCCTCAGTCTGTCCTCATTGGGAAGATTTCTGATACATGGGATCAACTTTGTCATCCTCCTTTGAACGTTTTCCAGTGCATTTATATCTGTTCTGTAATACGGTGACCAAAACTGTGCAGCATAATCTAAATGATGCCTAACCTGAGATATATAGAGTTGAAGAGCACCCTGAGGACTTCTATTATTTATACTTATTGATATGATGCCAAGGATTGTGTTAGCTTTATTGCGATCACTTATGCACTGTTGTCTTGGTTTCCGATTACTGGTAACCAGAACTCCTAAATCCTTTTCACAATCAGTAATATTAGGATCTACATTATTTCGTTTATATGTGGCATGGTTATTATCCTGTCCAACATTTAGAACTTTGCATTTGTCTATCTTAAACTGCATCTGCCACTTCTCCGACCACTGCATCAGTCTATTCAAATCCTCCTGGAGTGCTCTAATGTCCTCATTAGAATGAATTGAACGGTCTATTTTAATGTCAATAGCAAATTTGCTTATGTCGCTATTTATTCCCTCATTTATGTCGTTTATGTAAATTGTGAACAACAAGAGGTCCAAAACTGACCCCTCCGGAACACCGCTTGTGTCGTGCCTCCAATCTGATTTCTCCCCATTTATGCAAACCCTCTGCTGCCTATTTGTTAACCATGCCTCTACTAGGAAAAAAATTCTCCTCCTATTCCGTGTGCCTTAAGTTTCCTCAATAGTCTCTGATGTGGAACTCTATCGAAAGCCTTACTGAAGTCCATATACACAATATCATATTCAAAACCATGATCTACCTCCTCAAATACCTTAGTGAAAAAAGTTAGTAAATTCGTTAGACCTGAACGCTCCTGTGTAAAACCGTGCTGAGATAAATTAATCAATTTATGCCTTTCAAGATGGCTACGAAGTGCCTCGGCAATTATTGATTCCATAAATTTTCCAACAATGGAGGTAAGGTTTATTGGTCTATAGTTCGAAGCTAAGGACCTGTCACCTGCCATATAAATAGGTATTACATTTGCCCTTTTCCACTTGTCTGGCACTATGCCAGTTTGTAGTGATATGTTGAAATGATTAGCAAAAGATATGCTAAGTTCCTCTTTACATTCCTTTAAAACTCTTGTAAACAGTTCATCAGGGCCTGGGGATTTGTTAGGTTTTAATTTCTCTATTTGTCTGAGGACCATGTCACTAGTTACCCCAACAGTGTATAGTTTATTATCGTTCTGTTCTTCATAATTTATTATTTCTGGAATTTCATTAGTATCTTCCTGAGTAAAAACTGAGAGGAAGTAGGTGTTGAAAAGTTCACAATTTCCTTATCACTGTCAGTGATTTGACCTGAGTTACTCTTAAGTGGGCCTACTTAAGTGGGTATACTTCTGTATATCTGAAAGAACCCCCTTGGGTTAGTCTTCGAATCCCTTGCAACTTTAGCCTCATAATCCCATTTTGCTTTTCTTATTCCTTTTTTTATATTTATCTCTTTAATTGAATATATTGATTTCTTAAGTGCCTATTCCCTCTTTTGATACGCCTATATATGCCTCTCTTTTGACCAATGAGATGTTTTAATCTATTGTTTATCCTTTGGGATCATTTTTGTTAGATCTAATTTCCCTACTAGGAACAAAAGTTGTCTGGGCAGCTAGCACTATGCTCTGAAACACGTCATATTGGCAACGAACACTAGCTATCTGACCCATAGTCAGGTCATCTCAATTTAGCCCACCCAGGTAATTTCTCAGTCCCATGAAGTCGGCCAAGCGAAAATCTGGGACAGAGACTTGATTGCAGTTATCTGGGTAATTCCATGATATATTGAAACTAAGTGATTTGTGATCGCTTTCCCCAAGCTCATCATTAACCTCAAGATTATTAACTAGTGATTCTTTGTTGGCAAAAGCCAAGTCAAGCAGGTTGTTTCCTCTAGTTGGTTCTGTCACAAACTTTTTTAAAAAGCAATCCTGAACCGTATCAAGAAAGTCATTAGACTCAAGATTTCCTGTCATATTGTTCCAATCAATTTGTCTAAAGTTAAAATCTCCCATTAACACCACATTTTCATATCTAGACGCCTTATGAATTTCGTCCCATAGCACCTTACTGCACTCTCTATCAAGGTTTGAGGGCCTATAAATCACACCCAAAATTAATTTTTCACGACCCTCGATAAACTGTAGCCAAACAGATTCTGTGTTCGATGTTTCTAATCTTATATCTTGTCTAACACAACAATTTAAATTATCTCTGACATACATCGCCACTCCACCACCCTTCCTGTTGACCCTATCACTGTGGAATAGTTTATAACCCTGTATGTTGCGTTCAGAAGGCGTTTCTCTATCTTTCAAGTTGAACCAGGTCTCTGTTATAGCAATAATATCTATATTACCTGCACTTGCAAGTAATCTTAGCTCATCTATCTTATTTCTTAGACTCCTACTATTTGTATAGTAAACCTTAAGGGAGCTAGTCACTAGTTGCCCTCTAACAACTTTATTTTGAATATTATCTTTTAAATATATCCCTGGGGTATCCTGGTTATATCTGCTGTTTTCAAACCTAATACTGCTCCACAATTGTTTCACACAAACACCCATACCTCTATAATCTATCAGTTTAAATTCATAGATAAGTCATCAATGACTCCCTCAATCGAATTGGCTAATGCAACCACTCGAGCCCCAGAGAGATGAACCCCATCCCTTGCATACATATCATGCTTGCCATAGAATTTGTCCCAGTTATCAATGAATAGGATTGCAAGTTCCTTGCAGTACCTGTCTAGCCAGCAATTTATACCAATTACCCTAGACATCCCTTCATTGCCCACTCCCCTTCTAGGCAAGATGCTACATATGATTGAGATCCCTCCCTTAGACCTGACTACTTCTATGGCTGACCTGTACTTATCCAGTAGCTCCTGTCTCCTGTCCTTCCTGATGTCATTTCCACCAGCACTAAGACAGATAATGGGATTGTTCCCATTACCTGACATAATATTATCCAACCTGCTGACTATGTCACCAACACCAGCTTTGGGAGGCACATCCTCTGTCTGACCTTCCTATCTCTGTTACAAAAAGCACAGTCCATATATCTTACCTAAGAGTCTCCCATAATTAGAATATATATATATATATATATATATATATATATATATATATATATATATATATATATATATATATATATATATATATATATATATATATATATATATATAACATTGGTGTATCTCCAGAAATATATGAGCAGACCATTTCGGATATTATTGTATTGTTTTCAATAGATCAGAGAGAAACATATCATGGTATGAAGAGGTTAACAACATCATCAAGAGGAACCTTGCAAATGCAGCCAGATGCCCAGCAATAACAGACCTGCTCCAATTATGTATATCAGATAGTAGCTAAAAGCTTCTAAATAGTTGCCCTGCAATCAGGACGAAAAAAAGCTGACTGGTGAGATTATACATGTACAGTACTATTGGATGACACCTCTCTCTACTTCAGCAGTAAGAAAGGAGGTGCAGGCAGCAGCTTCAGGATGCCACAGAAGTGTAGAAAATATAGTGTACTTGTTAATACACATTTTTGTCATAGGCTCTGCAACCCTCAGCTTATCAGGGAAACATATACGTATTTAATATGTACAACACAATTTACACTTAAATGGACTCTATATATGATATATTTCTGCAGACACACCTGTGTTCGGTGAGAGTAGGGGAAGTAAGGCAAGGTGCTACATCAATGCAAATTGTCTGAGGATAGAGGCGAGGACCTATTGAGAAGTTAATAATAACTGGTAGAACATTCCCTGCAGGAGGCACTTTCTCTCTTATTGGGTGAGCTCTGCTGCTCTTCCCAATAATTTTCTTAAGCATTCTTGATGTAATTTTCTTTACTGTGGTGTTATTTGATTACAACTGTTTCTAGGATTTAAAAGCAGCTGATATGGTTGAGGAAACTGTTATAGTATCCTAGTGCATGTAATTTGGATCATGAACAACTACGTTGTGAGTGAGGCAGCCAGGGAGAATTTCTGCATCTAATTCGTTGAATGCCACACATGAAGACAGGAATACAGGCAGTGTTATCTCTGTTGCCTTGCGAACACCTTTGCCTTCCCGATTCTGATTGGAAGAGCAGCATGACCTAAAACAATACTGAATGCTTTTGTCGTTATCGGCTTCAGAAGATAGTTGTATTAGTTTTGTTTGTGATCGTTGGGTAACTGTTTAGACCTCTGGCAACACGTCACTGTGTATTGTCTCGATACACTCAACTAGCTGTTACTACGTTGATTTACCCAAACAATATTAATCAGGCCTTAACTAATGATCCAGTGACAATGAGTTACATAGATAATTTAGTGAGAAGCCGAATAATGGAAAGGAATTCATAAAATAATATGTAACTGCAGTCTATCTATTTTCACACATTCATTATACAGAGAACTACACAAATGATATCGTCAACATTACATGTTAGTCAGAGGTGACGGTGTTACCAAGACTCCATGTATATGTATACTGGAAATATTAGTAGTCTTGCTAGGTTTCTCCTATGTTTCTTTTTATATTTTTATGGGACTGAACAATTATGTGATCTTGCTAGATAGCTGTGAAGACCATACCCTAGGATAATCATGGTAGTTATGAAGACTTTCTGTGCGATAATTGAGTACAGTCTTCAGGTGTAGATTCTAGAAGACTAAGTCCTTTATCATTGAAATTGGCCTTTGAAGACGACCTAGTGACCCTAAATGATGGTCTTCGTGACCTCTTCGAATACGCTCTTCAGGGTCACGTCGAACCCCACCTGAGGCTCCCAGAAGCGCCTCTATCAGCAGGACGGTGATGGCAGTCATTATACCTACCAGCCACATCCAGAACACACCCTGAAGCTGCCACAGTGTCAGGCTCCTGAATTCCTTTCTGTATTCCCTAACCCTCTGCAGGCGACAGCCAGGAGGGTTGAACTGTTTATAGAGGTAAGTGATCACCCCGTAGGACCGCAGCCAGCGGATTCTGCAAGACAGTGAACGACTATTATGACAGCAACAATAATAATAATAATAAAAATAATATCGTAATAATAATTCTTCTATAAGCAGGCGGGTTACCTTGCCTAGGTGTGTCACCCCTGCTTTGGTAGGCACTCTGCCTTGGTGTCCTAACTGTTAAGATAAAAAAAAATCCTCGATACTGGAGCTTTAGTAAGAAAACAGGCTTTAGACCCAGCATTTCGTGGATTCTTTTTGTGATCTAATTTTTTCATTGCATTTTTCTCAAAACTCACGAACGCCTCATCCGACCGGTTTCAAAATTTCACCGCTTATGTACGATAACTAGGATCAAATTCTTGGAGCAATTAGCATGCACAGATGCCCTATAACAGGGCTGTTGAACCCACTGCCAGCTCCAATAACTCTCAATGGCGTAGTTTCGAAAACAGTGCCTCCTGGTTCAACGACGTTGAAAAGTGAAATCCATGTGCTCAGGTGCAGGTTTGTCCATTTTTATTTGTAAAATTGTGTGAAATTTTTATTCCCATAAAATCACGTTAAATAAATTTCAGTCTGCCTCTTCTGAACGTCGTCAATATTTAAAGGCTGATGTATCTTGCCACCAGAAAAGTTCCCCTTAAGTTTTGTTTGTTTGAGGGCAATTTTTGTTTTCACTATGGTAAAATGGTTTGAAAACTCTGAATCGTCAGAATCCATGCCATAACTGGAGAATGACTCGTCTGATTGGCTTCAAATTATCACCACTGATGTGGTTTCCTAAACACAAAGTTCATGCTGTTATTGGGTGGCAGAAGTCCCAATTCGCCAATTTTGTCGAATAAAAAGTTATATTCATTTATATTCAATAAGTAAAGAGGCTTCTTCTTAAAAATATTAGTGATAATGTTACAATTTTGAAATTTGACTGAAACTGTTAAAAAAAACATGGAACTGTAATCAGATCAATGATTGGAGAATGCCTTTTCCGATCAGCTTCAAACTTTTACCGTTGGTGGGCATTATTATAAGAAAGCTTGGCGTTCATTTTAAACTCTGTATATTTCCATTTTGGCAAGTTTATTAAATAAATTCTTTCCCATGTAATCTACAGAATGCCTCTTCCGATCGACTTCAAACCCTAAACACAGTTGTATCTTAATTGGAAGTATTTTTGTAATGATTTTGGAGTGTGTGGGTGCCAGTTTATTTTTAAACTAATTCTATGAAACCAAATCTGTTGAAAAATTACTCATCAAATATTTTTTCTTAAAGGATTGTAGAGAATTTGAAACAGAATATAAATGGAAAATAAAACTTAAAAAAAAAAAAAATGCGTTTTTAGGGGTATTTCAATTTATTCTTCTTTTGGGAACATTCTCAACAACATTTCTGACTTTCTCCAAAATTTCCGTTTATAATTCGAGAACGGCTTAATCGAACGGCTTCAAATTTTCATGGCTGGTATTGTGTATCTAGAACAAGATCCACAGAACTGTTTGGCTGCTTGGGTGTCCCATGGACACTGTTACATAGGTCTTTCTAACACTGTCTCCCTCTGGTAAATGGAAAAAACCTCCTCTGATAGACTACAAAATTTCAGCACTTGTTTATCCTAGTTAAAACAGAAGGTTGGTGTTGATGGAGTGTGTTGGCGCCATTTTGACTCTTTTAATCTGGAAATGATATAGTATTATTCTACATTAATGCATTATTTTACCTTGATGCTGATGAGGGGCTCTTGGTCCAAGGAATTAGGCTTATCCGCCCCTTCTTTGGATCGACTCTCAGTGCGTCACATTTCACAGGTGTTGTATGACTCCTACAGATTTATTGTTCTACCCTTATTAAAATACAATAACTGAGAACAGCGTCAATTTTTTCGGGCTGATTCATATTATGAAATATATGAAAAAAAATTATTGGCTTTAAGGTCTGTAACTGCACATTTTGTTGGATTCTCTGCAAAAACCTACAGAATGAATCTTCTGGTGGGCTTGAAACTTTAAGTGCTGACGTGTTATCCTCATAGAAAGCTTCGCCATGATTTTAAGTTATGTAAGTTTTAACATGCCAGATTGGTTAACCAAATTTCTTTCTCTGACATAACTGGAGAATGTCTCTTCTTATCAAAAATAAATCACAGTGTTTGGCTTAATTCAAGGTTCAACCTTCATTATGTTAATTTATGTGCTCATAACATCTGTGTTTTCAGGACCATTGTAAAAAAAAATTTGGACGTTATGTACCGAGTTTTGATAAAACTTACTTAATTACCTAGTTACATGATTACTTAAATTTATAAAGCTGGTAAATCTTAGGGAAAAGATTGGATTTATTTTGGTCTGTGTTAGCTCCAAATTCTGAGTGACTTCAAACTTAATGCACTGGTGCATTTTAGGACATTGTTCCCTTCAAGACAATACGAGAATTCCTTTTCAGTTTGTCTTCAAAGCTGGTGTTTCATGGGTTTACATTGGTTTAAATTTGTGTATGTTTTAATTTGCCATCTTTATTGAAGAAATTGGGATATTAGTGTCATTGTATAAACTTAAGAATGACAAATCTGATAAACTTCAAATCTACAACGCTAATACTTACTTGCATTACAAACTTATGCCGCACTCCGCACTGATATTTTCGCGATGTATGGTGGAAATGTTGTCAAATACACTCGCGGTATGGTGGAAATGTTGTCAAATACACTCGCGGTATGGTGGAAATGTTGTCAAATACACTCGCAGTATGGTGAAAATGTTGTCAAATACACTCGCGGTATGGTGGAAATGTTGTCAAATACACTCGCGGTATGGTGGAAATGTTGTCAAATACACTCGCAGTATGGTGAAAATGTTGTCAAATACACTCGCGGTATGGTGGAAATGTTGTCAAATACACTCGCGGTATGGTGGAAATGTTGTCAAATACACTCGCAGTATGGTGAAAATGTTGTCAAATACACTCGCAGTATGGTGAAAATGTTGTCAAATACACTCGCAGTATGGTGGAAATGTTGAGGTGCAGAGGCCTGGGGTTAGACAACACGGGGATTCCTTCTTCGGATCGCGCAAAGTCCGAAATACATCTAGTTATATTGTTCGTCCGAGGCCTAGTAAAATATCTCGTTGCTCAGACTGTAATCCACAGCGAGGCCTAGTCACAGACCGGGGTAGTCATAGACCGGGGTAGTCATAGACCGGGGTAGTCACAGACCGGGGTAGTCATAGACCGGGGTAGTCATAGACCGGGGTAGTCACAGACCGGGGTAGTCATAGACCGGGGTAGTCATAGACCGGGGTAGTCACAGACCGGGGTAGTCATAGACCGGGGTAGTCACAGACCGGGATAGTCACAGACCGGGGTAGTCACAGACCGGGGTAGTCACAGACCAGGGTAGTCACAGACCGGGATAGTCACAGACCGGGGTAGTCACAGACCGGGGTAGTCACAGACCAGGGTAGTCACAGACCGGGGTAGTCACAGACCGGGGTAGTCACAGACCGGGGTAGTCACAGACCGGGGTAGTCACAGACTGGGGTAGTCACAGACCGGGGGCGCTGATCCCCTAAACCCTTTCCAGGTATATTCCAGGTAGAAGCGCTGGCCCTCTGACCGGGACGCAGAAGGAGTGTCTGAGGACACATAAAACCAATGACACAGTGGAGGGTGGTGTGACAGCAGCGACCACTGGCTTACCTGTGCTGGACTCTGCTCATAAAGTCTATGGACTCTGCTCTTAAAATCCAAGGACTCTGTTCTTAAAGTGTCAGGACTCTGGCCTGAGAGTCCCAACACCATTAGAAGATGTCGATCCACTTACCGTTCGTTTATTTGTTTCTTGATCCAACTGTTTTTGTTTATCATGAGGCCCAAGAAATCCTGCCGGAGGTCCTGACGAGCCAAGTGGATCCTGCAGGGACTGAACCCCACTTGTCCCTCACCATGGTTCAGCGCCGTCGCTCTTGCCACGTGCTGGTAGTGGGCATCTGAGTACACAATATTTCATTAAAACCCTCTCCTACTCTATCTCCCTCTTTCTCTCTCCCTCTCTCTCTCTCTCTCTCTCTCTCTCTCTCTCTCTCTCTCTCTCTCTCTCTCTCTCTCTCTCTCTCTCTCTCTCTCTCTGAAAAACACAAAATTTTACAAAAATAATGTATATAAAATAATAAGCCGGTAGTTTTAATAAGTTATTGTTTTAAGAAGACATGTTAAATGTTGTCAGATACACTAGTGGTATGGTGTAAATGTTGTTAAACACACTAGTGGTATGGTGTAAATGTTGTCAAATATACTGGTGGTATGATGTAAATACTATATAAAAACCTTGATGGCTGGTGACCGGAACAGCAAGCCAACAAGTGAGTATAAACACTTGACACGTAGTTCAAGATATTCTTTCAGATGACATTTCGCTCAAGACTGATACTTATCAAACCTTGATGTCTGAGTGAGTTCAGTGTTTGCTCTGCTTCACGTAGCTCTTTAAGCAGAACGTTAGTCGGTGTGTTAGCTGTCTCGGGAATCTTGAAACTCTACTGGAAGGATTTAAAATCTGTAAATCTGCTCGTTCTTATTGAATGGTATATAACTGTGATAAAACATGAAACTGACTGCCTTATTTCCTCTGCGCTTAATTTCTTAATAAAGTTGCATTTACAGGATAAAAGTACTGGTCTTAATAAAGACCAGTATTAATAAAATCTTTATAAAGTTTTAACGAAACAAGGAAGGTGGATATATGAGATGGGATCAATGGTTTTTGAATTCACATGCGATTAATAAATCGCTGAGAGGAACTAGGGATTAGAATGCACTGCAGGGACGGAGAGCTTGATCACCAACTTACTTATATACACAAGTTTATCATGGAGGATCATCTGAGTCATGTTATGGTCATGTGAGGAGCTCCATACTGAGAGGCGCTTACCGATTTTTCCCAGGCTTCCCTCGGTGTTGTTCTGAAAGACCAGGAAAAGCGACAGTTAAATGACATGAATGGTTCAGAGAACCGACAAGTTGTTAAATTAGACACATATGCAACACTTGGGTATCTTTATTGATGAAACGTTTCGCCACACAGTGGCTTCATCAGTCCAATACAAAGTAGAAAGGTGTAAGGAGAGGAGGAGTTTGAGGTTATCAGTCCCTCGGCCTGGAGTCGATGTGTTCAGTCCATCAATCTTGTTAGAAGTGTAGCACAAGGCCGTAGAGGTGGCTTATATGCTGTAATCAGGTGAGATGCAGCAGGAGGAGGCAGGTCATAGTGGTATCAACCACTAGTCGAAGTAAGTCCTTGTCCAAAGGTTTGGACAAATGTTGCAGAATCCCTTTGTATCAAGATCCCAAGAAGTTGCTGTGTCAGACAGGATGTAGATGAATGGTTCAGAGAACCGACAAGTTGTTAAATTAGACACATATGCAACACCTGATTACAGCATATAAGCCACCTCTACGGCCTTGTGCTACACTTCTAACAAGATTGATGGACTGAACACATCGACTCCAGGCCGAGGGACTGATAACCTCAAACTCCTCCTCTCCTTACACCTTTCTACTTTGTATTGGACTGATGAAGCCACTGTGTGGCGAAACGTTTCCTCAATAAAGATACCCAAGTGTTGCATATGTGTCTAATTTAACAGTTAAATGACAGGCCACATAGCATACTTAACTCTAGTGTTAACATAAGAACATAAGAAAGGAGGAACACTGCAGCAGGCCTGTTGGCCCATACTAGGCAGGTCCTTCACAATCCATCCCACTAACAGAATATTTGCTCAACCCAATTTTCAAAGCTACCCAAGAAATAAGCTTTGACAATTCTACCCACTCATGCGCGAGTCCCACTCAAATCCAACCCCTCTCACTCATGAATTTATCCAACCTAAATTTGAAACTACCCAAGGTCCTAGCTTCAATAACCCTACTAGGCAGACTGTTCCACTCATCAACTACCCTATTTCCAAACCAATACTTTCCTATATCCTTTCTAAATCTAAACTTATCTAACTTGAATCCATTATTGCGGGTTCTCTCTTGGAGAGATATCCTCAAGACCTTATTTATATCCCCTTTGTTAATACCCATTTTCCACTTGTATACCTCGATCATGTCTCCCCTCATTCTACGTCTTACAAGTGAATGTAATTTTAGGGTCTTCAATCTTTCTTCGTAAGGAAGATTTCTAATGCTATGTATTAATTTAGTCATTCTACGCTGAATGTTTTCTAACGAATTTATGTCCATTCTGTAATATGGAGACCAGAACTGAGCTGCGTAATCTAGGTGAGGCCTTACTAATGATGTATAAAGCTGTAATATAACCTCTGGACTTCTGTTGCTAACACTTCTTGATATAAATCCCAGTAATCTATTTGCCTTATTACGTACGCTTAGGCATTGCTGTCTTGGTTTAAGGTTGCTGCTTACCATCACCCCCAAGTCCTTCTCGCAATCTGTATGGCTAAGTTCTACGTTATTTAACTTATAAGTGCTTGGGTTATGGACACTCCCGAGCTTCAGAACCTTGCATTTATCTACATTGAACTGCATCTGCCACTTTTCTGACCACGAATTAAGTTTGTCTAAATCTTCCTGAAGTTCTATGACATCTATGTTTGAATCAATTATCCTACCTATCTTCGTGTCGTCGGCGAATTTGCTCATATCACTAGTAATTCCCTCATCAAGGTCATTGATATATATTATAAATAACAATGGGCCTAAGACTGATCCCTGTGGAACACCACTTGTTACAAGTCCCCATTCGGATTTAACCCCATTTATGCACACTCTCTGCTTCCTATTGGTGAGCCATGACTCGATCCATGACAGCACTTTTCCCCCAATGCCATGAGCTGCCACTTTCTTTAACAGTCTCTGGTGCGGTACTCTATCAAAAGCCTTACTAAAGTCTAAATAAACAATATCGAATTCTTTATCGTGATCAACAGCCTCAAAAGCTTTACTGAAGAAGGTTAATAAATTAGATAGGCAGGAACGGCCCCTCGTGAATCCATGCTGGGTATCATTAATCAAATTATGGTTATCTAGATGGCTTCTAATAATATCAGCTATAATTGACTCTAGTAATTTGCCTACAATTGAGGTCAGGCTTATTGGGCGGTAGTTTGACGGTAGTGACTTGTCCCCTGCTTTAAAAATAGGAATTACATTAGCCATCTTCCACATATCAGACACTACACCTGTTTGAAGAGATAAATTAAAAATGTTAGATATTGGTTCACAGAGTTCCATTTTGCATTCCTTAAGAACCCTTGCAAAAAGCTCATCAGGACTCGGCGATTTATTTTGTTTCAGTCGGTCTACTTGTTTCATAACCATTTCGCTAGTGACTGTGATATTACATAATTTATCTTCTTGAGGGACACTATAAAAACTAATTACTGGGATATTATTAGTGTCTTCCTGTGTGAAAACCGAGAGAAAATAAGTATTAAAAATAGAGCATATATCATTCTCCTTTTCAGTAAGATGCCCAGAGTTATTTTTAAGGGGACCTATCTTATCTCTAACTTTTGTTCTATAAACCTGGAAAAAACTTTTTGGGTTAGTTTTTGAATCCCTAGCAACTTTAATTTCATAGTCCCATTTAGCTTTTCTTATCCCCTTCTTAACGTCCCTCTTAATGTCAGTATACTGATTTATAAGATGACCCTCACCTCTTTTGATGCGCCTATAAATTTCTTTCTTCTGCCCTAAAAGATATTTGAGCCTATTATTCATCCATTTTGGGTCATTTCTACTTGATCTACTTTCTTTATATAGGATAAATGTTCTTTGGGCAGCCTTTATAGTGTTAAGAAAACTGTCATATTGATAGCTCTCTTTGTTACCCCAGTCCACAGATGATGTTTGTCTAAGCCCATTGTAGTCTGCAAAGAGAAAATCTGGGACCTTTACTAAATTATCCCTACTATCATACATCCATTCAATAAGAACATAAGAACATAAGAAAGGAGGAACACTGCAGCAGGCCTGTTGGCCCATACTAGGCAGGTCCTTCACATTCCATCCCACTAACAGAATATTTGTTCAACCTAATTTTCAATGCTACCCAAGAAATAAGCTTTGATAATTTTATTTACTCATGTGCAATTCCCACTCAAATCCAACCCCTTTCACTCATGAATTTATCCAACCTAAATTTAAAACTACGCAAGGTCCTTGCTTCAATAACCCTACTAGGCAGACTGTTCCACTCATCAACTACCCTATTTCCAAACCAATACTTTCCTATATCCTTTCTAAATCTAAACTTATCTAACTTGAATCCATTATTGCGGGTTCTCTCTTGGAGAGATACCCTCAAGACCTTATTTATATCCCCTTTGTTAATACCCATTTTCCACTTGTATACCTCGATCATGTCTCCCCTCATTCTACGTCTTACAAGTGAATGTAATTTAAGTGTCTTCAATCTTTCTTCGTAAGGAAGATTTCTAATGCTATGTATTAATTTAAATGGAAAAATAAACACATAAGCAGTATAATGTGATCCTTTATTGACAACGTTTCGCCCACGCAGTGGGCTTTATCGAGTCTGTGACTCGATAAAGCCCACTGCGTGGGCGAAACGTTGTCAATATAGGATCACATTATACTGCTTATGTGTTTATTTTTCCATTGTGTCGGTATTTTATACCATTTATTTCCATGTATTAATTTAGCCATTCTACGCTGAATGTTTTCTAACAATGTTAAAGGTAATTGATTTGTGGTCGCTTGTGCCAAGTTCCTCTGTAATTTCTAAATTAATAACAAGGGTTTCCTTGTTTGCCAGAACCAAATCAAGTAGGTTATTTCCCCTTGTAGGTTCTGTCACAAACTGCTTCAAAAAACAATCCTGAACTACTTCTAAAAAGTCGTTAGATTCTAGATTAACTGTCGAGAAATTCCAATCAATCTGACTAAAGTTAAAGTCCCCTAGAATTACTACGTTATCATGCCTTGTGGCCTTAACAATTTCCTCCCAAAGTGGTTTCCCTTGTTCCCTATCTAAGTTTGGAGGACGGTATATCACGCATAAAATAAATTTTTCACAGCCCTCTGAAAATTATATCCAGACAGACTCTTTATGTATTATTTCAGACTTTATACCCGTTTTTATGCAACAATTTAAATGATCACGGACATAGAGTGCCACCCCACCCTCCTTCCCGATACTTCTGTCTACTTGGAACAATTTAAAACCCTGGATGTGACATTCAGCAGGCATGTCCCGATTTTTCATATTAAACCATGTCTCAGTTATTGCAAAGACATCAATATTACCCGCACTACCAACTAATCTTAACTCGTCCATCTTATTCCTAGCACTACGACTATTGGTGTAATATACATTTAAAGACCCTCCTTTCTCTTTACCCTTCCTGCTCATTTCTGTTTTTCCACTATACCTATTACTGTCCTTGTCATCTAGTGCCACTGGCTTTCCAATATCCACCTTATTCTGCCTATTACTAGTTCTCCTTGAACTCATAATATTACTACACTGGGACTTCACTGTTTTTCCCCAAAAACCCATACCACTAACTATTTCTAGTTTAAAACCCTAACAGCTCCCTCCACTGCAGTTGCCAGTGCCCCCACCCCAGACCTGGATAAGTGAACCCCATCCCTGTCATACATGTCATTTCTACCATAGAAGAGGTCCCATTTGTCTATGAATGTTACTGCATTTTCCTTACAGTATTTGTCCAGCCAGCAATTGATACCAATTGCCCTGGACAACCATTCATTTCCAACCCCACTCCTTGGCAAAATACCACATATGACAGGGTTCCCACCCTTCTTCCTAATTATGTCTATTGCTGACCTATACCTGCTAGTCAGGTCCTCACTTCTACGTCTGCCAACATCGTTGCCTCCAGCACTGAGACAGATAATAGGATTGCTCCCATTACCTCTCATGATGTCGTCCAGACGACTAACAATATCCTCCATCCCAGCCCCAGGAAAGCAAACCCTCTGTCTCCTACTCCTATCCTTCAAGTAGAAGGCCCTATCCATGTACCTAACCTGGCTATCCCCAACAACAACTATGTTTTTACCTTCCTTGGTGTCGTTCGTCATGACGTTCCCAGAAGTCGACTCACATTCATCGGGTAGCACAGAGAATCGGTTCGATGTTTCCACAACGTTCTCCTGGATCTTCGTTGTTTCTGCCTCTCCTTCCGTCCTCTTGATCCTTAACTTTGTCCCATGCATTCCAGCCACAGTCCAGGTTCCTTTCTTGACTTGAGGATTCACAACAGGAGGATTACTACGAATCCTCTTGTTTTCCTCAGTCAGTCGCTGTATCTCAAGCTTAGCCACCCTAAGTTCTTCCTTCAGCTGCTGGTAGAGTAGCTCAAGAGAGGACATCTTGGTCAGATTCACAGAGAGCACACAAGACACGTCTTCACAGAGCTAAGTACAGGTCAGGTCAGCTAAGTACAGGTCAGGTCTGAGCTTCAATGCCGAGTTAAAGACAGCGGTGTGGGAGTATTAATAAAGACTCATTTAAGTGATTCTTGTATCTCTGAACATAAGCCAGAATTCAGTCAGGGGAGTGAACTTGACCTCGTGGCATTGTTCGTGAATGGTATATAGTATAAGTTGAGGGTGTGTCGTCCATAAGGATCTCAGTGACATTCAGATATGACGACTGCTTATTTAGCAAGAACAGGAGTGGATGGATGTCTGGAACTAATGTTTCTAGTACCGCTACTCAAAATCCGCAGGTAAACGAAATCTGAGGCCTGTAAGTCCCTCTTCTCATCTTGTTCAATAAACAGATTGGAATGAATAATCCTGTATAAGGCAGGTAGGGCCCTAATACAAGCAAAGTGGTACTGAATCAAGATTTAACGGAGGTCTCAGAGCTGGTCAGGTGTGTCAACCACACTTGTCAAGAATCCACATGTACAGCCTTTCGCTCCATTAATAATTGAGCGTGCTGGATATCTACGCCTGGCAATGGAACAGGCACCTGGTGCTGGATATCTCCGTCTGGTAATGAAACAGGCACCTGGTGCTGGATATCTCCGCCTGGTAATGAAACAGGCACCTGGTGCTAGATATCTCCGCCTGGTAATGGAACAGACACCAGGTGTTATCAAGGACATTAGATTAGTAAGTAGTTTCTGTCCAGTATACCTTGTAATAACAGCCCTGTAGAAGAGAGGTGACCACATGCTTAAACTAGGTATGGGATGGCTGGAATCTAGCGTGCACTCGACTGACAAGGTAATGATTAATTGGTGTCAATCAGGTAAGAGAAGAACCCCCATCCCTTTTCCAACACACCAGAGGCGTTATTCCCATGGGGGAAATCATGCATTGGAAAAGTTAAGAATTTGGGAGAACAACAAACCTGGGATGGGAGAACCAAGCTGTTAGATTGCCAGAGAAACCATTCCTCAAAGTGATAGCGAGCACCCAGATGAGAGCAACTACGGTTCGTCCACTCACACTTCTAGGATGGTTAATGTTACCTGTAAGAGAGACCACACACTATGTGAGAGTCATACTGCAGTAATGCACAAACCAAATGAGCGAGAATAAAAACATTACTAACTTGACCAACAATCTGCAAAACACACTGCATTTTTTTGATGTCTTCTTAAACAATAATGATGGCAATAAGTGACAATAACACTACTGACTGTTAATTTATCAAAGTTGCTGTCAGCGTTATCATCGTATCTAGAATCAGTATTATCGTTGGGAAATTTAATAGAATGAATTCCATTTATAGGGTTAAAGAGGATGGGGATCCTACCTTGGAGAACAGAAGCACCGAAGACCATCCAGAATGCACGAGCTGGTGACCTGAAGTAGTGGTCGAGGGAGGGTAGTGCCTGAGCCGCCACCCATACTACCAGACTCGACACCACCAGGTGCATGCTCAAACACGCCCACGTCTGTGGCAATCAAGTGTGGGCGTAATGTTAGCGGGAGGTGAAACATTTTATTTATTATAAGTAAAATTAAAAAAAAATGTTTAGACATTAAACAACGTTCATTTCACGGAGAAGAGCGCTGGACACACGATCTGTGCTGTATCCACGAGCTCTGTATGGTGCCAGTCTGACTGATGAGTATGATTTAGACAACACCTGGAGGCTTCACAATCCTGTGTCTAAAAACAAGTCCAGGCTTGGACAATCTTGTTCACTTTGTGGTGACTAAGACACATGTGTTGGTGTTGCACATTCAAGGGCATTATACGTTTACTGTAATGACACTTTGTGGCCCACTCAGCACTGTGATGTTTCTTCCTTGCGAGGTCTCCGGTTCGACCCCTTAGACTCCTCGGAAATTCTCATTTTGTGTTATAATTATAATAATAAAATAAACACCATAACTAATTAGGAATGATATGAGCGTAAAGTAAGATGCTTTTAAAGTTTATTCTTTACAAGTTTTACTGTAAATTACACTTTATTGATAGGAATATATTTAATATTAGTGTAATTTTTACACAGTTATCAATAAAATTGTTATTAATAAATAAAAGGATACGCCTACTGCTAGTACTTTTACTGTTGCTGGTACTAAAACTGCCAGTACTGCTAGTACTTCTACTGTTTCTGTTACTACAACTGACAGTAATGCTAGTACTTCTACTGTTGCTGGTACTACAACTGACAGTACTGCTAGTACTTCTACTGTTACTTACAACTGACAGCACTGCTAGTACTTCTACTATTACTGCTACTACAACTGCCAGTACTGCTAGTACTTCTAATGTTACTGCTTCTACAACTGCCAGTACTGCTAGTACTTCTACTGTTACTGTTTCTACAACTGCCAGTACTGCTAGTACTTCTACTGTTACTGCTACTACAACTGCCAGTACTGCTAGTACTTCTACTGTTACTGCTATACAACTGCCAGTACTGCTAGTACTTCTACTGTTACTGCTTCTACAACTGCCAGTACTGCTAGTACTTCTACTGTTACTGCTTCTACAACTGCCAGTACTGCTAGTACTTCTACTGTTGCTGGTACTACAACTGCCAGTACTGCTAGTACTTCTACTGTTGCTGGTACTACAACTGACAGTACTGCTAGTACTTCTACTGTGCCTGGTACTACAACTGCTAGTACTAAGAGTACTACTATTGTTACTGCTACTACAACTGCCTGTACTACTACTTAGGTAAACAGACACAGTACCAATGTTTCTCTCACCAGAAGCTTTGTCTAACCTCCGGGTAAAATGTAGCCTAAATAAAATATTAAGAACGTTGTAAATGTGAGAGTTTACCTAAATTGTGCATCATTATAGTACTTATTCCTTTCATACTCTCACAACTACTACTGCCGCTGCTGCAACTACTACTAGTACTACCACTACTACTACTACTACTCTTTGGCACGAAATATAAACTGAGAAGGGTAAATAATTTTAATGTCCGGTGTAATGGGGAATCCATCACTTCAGGTTCCTCAGTAAAATATCTGGGAATCCCCTTTGACCCATGCATGTCAGGAGAATTGATAGGGAACAGTGTAGTAAAGAAAGCGAATGCCAGACTGAAGTTCCTCTACAGACAAGCACAGTGTCTACCTACTGAGGCTCGCAGGACCCTATGTCTAGCCCTTATACAATGTCATATTGACTACGCTTGCTCTTCATGGTACTCTGCCTTGACAAAAAAACTGAAAGATAAACTGCAAATCACCCAGAACAAAATGGTAAGATTCATCCTGGACCTGGGACCAAGAGAGCATGTAGGCCAGGATGAATTACAACAATTGGATATGCTGAATATTGAAGACAGAGTAAAACAACTTAAATTAAATCAAGTTTATAAAATTGCTCACAAACAGTGTCCAGAATATCTTGCTGTCAATTTTGTCAAGGTTGGGAACCAAAGCAGACATAGTACTAGGGGGAGAGAGCACAACTTTGTAGTTCCCACAGTCAGTGGCCAGGCTTCAAACACCTTTTATTGTACAGCAATAAAGGAATGGAACAGACTGCCTGCACATGTCAAAGCCAGTCATAGCATGAGCCAGTTCAAGAAGAGAACCAAAAGGTACCTAATGAATGTAGCGACAGAAAGGGAGGAGAATGATTTTTTATTTTTTTAGCTAACACACATGTATATGTAAATAACTCTTTTTACCTTATTCCTAGTATACATATATCCTTTATAATATAATAGCATATATATCCTACAATGTAAAATATTATAGTGTAAAAGAGACCCCAATGGAAATAAGTCACTCTGTCTGACTTTTTTGGGTTATCCTAGGTTCTCTACACATATGCTGCTATGTATGATAATGTATGTAAATGTATTTGTGTATACCTGAATAAACTTACTTACTTACTTACTTACAACTACTACTATTACTACTATTACAACTACTACTACTACTAGTAATAATAGTAATAATAATAGTATAACAGGTTAAAATAGGATAATAAAAATAAAAAAGTTGGTAAAGTAGTTGTAAAAGACAGACTCCGATCAAAATAATAACTGGGGTTCTATAGGGAAAAATCTTGCGAATATAACTGAATTTCATGAGACGATGACGAAGTCCAGACGGTCAAGATAAAGGTTGGAGGAAATACATCCTCACTGACTATTAAAACACCTCTCACTTGGCCCCTCAGAGAATCTTAAAATGCAAACTATGATATCAGGCAGAAGTAACTGCGAGGTTACTCCAACTGATGGAATAATTCCTAAGCAAAAAGACAGCAGAGAATCACAGTGAGAAAGGTGTAAGGACGGTCAGACATAAATAGTGTACGAGGTTCAGGAAGAGTCGAACAAAGCAGACGCCAGGTCCGGTAAGTAGCTACTGGAATTCAACCTCACCCAATGGAAGGTTACGAGAATGGGATCAGGAAGACAGAGCTGAGGAACAGTACCACCTGAGAGGAAGTAAACTCATCTAAATGAAAAGAGAAAGGCACATAGGAGTGCCCACCCCACCATTGAGAAAGCTTCAGCGGCAATAACAAAGCTGGCAAATATGAGAAAAGCTTTCAGGAATGACAAAAGGTTGAGAGAGAAGACCAGACCAGTTCTGCAGTATGTGGGATCCGCGTACAACTTTCATCTCATCAAACACAGAAAAATATAAAAAATGAGGTTTACTACAATGGGAGTCCAACAACTTCAGAGTGAGGTTAATAAACAAACAAAACTGATTAATATGGGATATAATGGAGGCAAACTCAAAACATGATCTTAATAACAGATATAAGGAAGCCAAAAAGAGAAAGAAGGGCTTATGATTAACTACCACGACGATAATATGGCGAGGACGACTAAGTGAACACATAATAAAATAAGAACAAGGAACTAACCAACTCGGAGAAGATGCTGAATATGAGAAAGATATATTGTAACAGTGCTGGTTCAGCGCTGCTGATGGTAGATCTGATGACAGTGAAGAACTCTGTGAAGTCGACCACCTTGAGTTCCTCTGTGTTGATGATACTCATGTCCAAAGCGATATCCGCCTCCTTCAGACATATATACTATTATATATATATATATATATATATATATATATATATATATATATATATATATATATATATATATATATATATATATATATATATATATATATATATATTGCTTAAATAGCAAATAATGCAAGTGAAAATTTGTGTATGAAATAATTCGCAAAAACATTGTCAACCTAACGAAAAAATATACATTTCATTGTGTTTGTTTATTATTAAATTATTGTAAACTTATCTAAAATATATTTAGTTGGATTAGTCTAAATTAAACTGCGCTTGTTATAATAAGGTTAGGTAAGTTTTCTATAGGTAGACAGCAACCACCCAGGGAGGTACTACCGTCCTACCAAATGAGTGTGAAACATAAGCCTGTAATTGTTTTGCATGATGCTAGGATTACTGGTGTCTTTTTCTGCCTCATAAACATGCAAGGTTGCAGGTATATGTCTTGCTACTTCTACTTACACTTAGGTAACACTACACATGCATGTACAAGCATATATATACTAACCCCTCTGGGTTTTCTTCTATTTTTCTTCCTAGTTCTTGTTCTTGTTTATTTCTGCTTATCTCCATGGGGAAGTGGAACAGAATTCTTCCTTCGTAAGCTATGCGTGTTGTAAGAAGCGACTAAATGCCGGGAGCAATGGGCTAGTAACCCCTTCTCCTGTATAAATTACTAAAAATAAGATAAGGAAAAACTTCATAAAATTGGGATATTTGAATGTGCGTGGATGTAGTGCGGATGATAAGAAAGAGATGATTGCTGATGTTATGAATGAAAAGAAGTTGGATGTCCTGGCCCTAAGCAAAACAAAGATGAAGGGGGTAGGTGAGTTTCAGTGGGGAGAAATAAATGGGATTAAGTCAGGAGTATCTGAGAGAGTTAGAGCTAAGGAAGGGGTAGCAATAATGTTGAAGGATCATTTATGGAAAGAGAAGAGGGAACATAAATGTATAAATTCAAGGATTATGTGGATTAAAATAAGGGTCGGATGTGAAAAGTGGGTCATAATAAGTGCGTATGCACCTGGAGAAGAGAGGAGTGTAGAGGAGAGAGAGACATTTTGGGAGATGTTAAGCGAGTGTGTAGGAACTTTTGAGCCAAGTGAGAGAGTAATCGTGGAAGGGGACCTAAATGCTAAAGTACGAGAAGCGTTTAGAGAGGGTGTGGTAGGTAAGTTTTGTGGTACCAGGTGTAAATGATAATGGGGAGTATTTGATTGAACTTTGTATAGAAAGGGGTTTAGTTATAGGTAACACATATTTTAAGAAAAATATGATAAATAAGTATACAAGATATGATGTAGGGCGAAATGACAGTAGTTTGTTGGACTACATATTGGTAGATAAAAGACTGTTGGGTAGACTTCAGGATGTACATGTTTATAGAGGAGCCACAGATATATCAGATAACTTTTTAGTTGTAGCTACAGTGAGAGTAAAAGGTAGATGGGATACAAGGAGAATGGAAACAGCAAGTAAGAGAGAAGTGAAGATTTATAAACTAAAGGAGGAGTCAGTTAGGGTAAGATATAAACAACTGTTGGAGGACAGATGGGCTAGTGAGAGTATAGGCAGTGGGGTAGAAGAGGTATGGGGTAAGTTCAAGAATATAGTGTCACAGTGTTCAGCAGAAGTTTGTGGTTATAGGAAAGTGGGTGCGGGAGGGAAGATGAGCGATTGGTGGAATGAGGATGTAAAGAGAGTAGTAAGAGAGAAAATGTTAGCATATGAGAGGTTTTTACAAAGTAGAAGTGATGTAAGGAGGGAGGAGTATATGGAGAGAAAAAGAGAGGTTAAGAAAGTGGTGAAGCAATGTAAAAAGAGAGCAAATGAAAGGGTGGGTGAGATGTTATCAACAAATTTTGTTGAAAATAATAAAAAGTTTTGGAGTGAGATTAATAAGTTAAGAAAGCCTAGGGAAAGAAGGAATTTGTCAGTTAAAAATAGGAGAGGAGAGTTATTAAATGGAGAGTTAGAGGTATTGGGAAGATGGAGGGAATATTTTGGGAAATTGTTAAATGTTGATGAAGATAGGGAAGCTGTGATTTCATGTATAGGGCAAGGAGGAATAACATATTATAGGAGTGAGGAAGAACCAGTTGTGAGTGTGGGGGAAGTTCGTGAGGCAGTAAGTAGAATGAAAGGGGGTAAAGCAGCTGGGATTGATGGGATAAAGATAGAAATGTTAAAGGCAGGTGGAGATATAGTTTTAGAGTGTTAGTGTTTTTATTTAATAAATGTATGGAAAAAGGTAAGGTACCTAGGGATTGGCAGAGAGCATGCTTAGTTCCTTTGAATAAAAGCAAAGGGGACAAAAGAGAGTGTAAAAATTATAGGGAAATAAGTCTGTTGAGTATACCTGGTAAAGTGTATGGTAGAGTTATTATTGAAAGAATTAGGAGTAAGACGGAGAACAGGACAGCAGATGAACAAGGAGGCTTTAGGAAGGGTAGGTGGTGTGTAGACCAAGTGTTTGCAGTGAAACATATAGGTGAACAATATTTAGATAAGGGTAAAGAGGTGTTTGTGGCATTTATATATTTGGAAAAGGCGTATGATAGGGTGGATAGGGGGACAATGTGGCAAATGTTGCAAATGTATGGAATAGGAGGTAGGTTATTGAAAGCGGTGAAACGTTTTTACGAGGATAGTGAGGCTCAGGTTAGAGTATGTAGGAGAGAGGGAGATTATTT
>WNWK01023475.1:0-31052 GCA_009830355.1 Cherax destructor
CCTGGATGCTGTTGAGGATAAACAAAATACAGATGTAGTATCACAGACTTTGCAAAAGCTTTCGACAAGTGTGACCATGGTGTAATAGCGCACAAAATGCGTGATAAAGGAATAACAGGAAAAGTTGGTAGATGGATCTATAACTTCCTGACAAATAGAACACAAAGATTAATAGTAAACAGAGTAAAGTCTCAGGCAGCCACGGTGAAAAGCTCTGTTCCACAAGGCACAGTACTCACTACCATTCTATTCCTCATCCTCATTTCTGACATAGACAGAGATGTAAACCATAGCTCCGTGTCTTCCTTTGTGGATGACACCCGGATTGCCATGGCAGTGACCTCCATTGAAGACACTGCAAAACTCCAAGCGGACATCAACCAAAACTTCAAATGGGCCATTCAAAACAATATGAAGTTCAACGAGGAGAAATTTCAACTACTCAGATATGGAAAACTTGAGGAAATAAAAAATGTATCAAGGCATACGACAAATCCTAACCATACAATAGAGCGAGAAAGAAATGTGAAGGACTTGGGAGTGATAATGTCAGAGGATCTCGCCTTTAAAGACCACAACAATGTATCTACCTCATCGGCTAGGAAAATGATAGGATGGATAATGAGAACCTTCAAAACTAGGGATGCCAAGCCTATGATGACACTCTTCAAATCTCTAGGCTGGAATACTGCTGTACACTAACAGCCCCCTTCAAAGCTGGCGACATTGCAGACCTGGAGAGTGTACAAAGAACTTTCACAGCACACATAAGTACGATAAAGCACCTAAATTACTGGGAACGGTTGAAAGTCCTTGATCTGTATTCCCTGGAACCCAGGCGAGAGAGATGCATGATAATATACACTTGGAAGGTCCTGGAGGGATTGGTACCAAACCTGCACACGAAAATCACTCCATATGAAAGCAAAAGACTCGGCAGAAGATGCAACATTCCCCCGATGAAAAGCAGGGGCGCCACGAGTACACTGACAGACAACACCATAAGTGTCCGGGGCCCAAGACTGTTCAACTGCCTCCCAGCATACATTAGGGGGATTACCAACAGACAGCTGGCTGTCTTCAAGAAGACACTGGACAGGTACCTAAAGTCAGTACCTGACCAACCGGGCTGTGGTTCGTACGTCAGTTTGCGTGCGGCCGACAGTAACAGCCTGGTTGATCAGACCCTGATCCACCATGAGGCCTGGTCTCAGACCTGGCCGCGGGGGCGTTGACCCCTGAAACCCTCTCCAGGTAAACTCCAGGTAAACAGTGTCGTGTCTTCCTTTGCAGATGACACCCGAATCTGCATGACAGTGTCCACCATTGAAGACACTGCAAGACTCCAAGCAGACATCAACCAAATCTTTAAATGGGCTGCAGAAAACAATATGAAGTTCAATGATGAGAAATTTAAATTACTCCGATATGGAAAACGTGAGGAAATTAAAATTTCATCAGAGTATAAAACAAATTCCAACCACACAATAGAGCGAAAAACTAATGTCAAAGACATGGGAGTGATCAAGTCAGAGGATCTCACCTTCAAGGACCATAACATTGTAGCAATCGCATCTGCTAGAAAAATGACAGGATGGATAATGAGAACCTTCAAAAACCAGGGATGCCAAGCCCATGATGACACTTTTCAGGTAGCTTGTTCTATCTAGGCTGGAATATTGCTGCACACTAACTGCATCTTTCAAGGCAGGTAAAATTGCTGATCTAGAAAATGTGCAGAGAACCTTCACAGCACACATAACTGTGATAAACCACCTCAATTACTGGGAACGCTTGAAGTTCCTAAACCTGTATTCCCTAGAACGCAGGCGTGAGAGATACATTATTATATGCACTTGGAAAATCCTAGAGGGATTAGTACCAAACTTGCACACGAGAGTCACTCCCTACAAAAGCAAGACTCGGCAGACGATGCAACATCCCCCAATCAAAAGCAGGGGTGCCACTAGCACGTTGAGAGACAACACAATAAGTGTCAGGGGCCCAAGACTATTCAACTGCCTCCCAGCATACATCAGGGAGATTACCAACAAACCCCTGGCTGTCTTCAAGAAGGCACTGGACAGGCACCTAAAGTCAGTACCTGACCAGCCAGGCTGTGGTTCGTACGTTGGACTGCGTGCGGCCAGCAGTAACAGCCTGGTTGATGAGGCTCTGATCCAACATGAGGCCTGGTCACAGACCGGGCTGCAGGGGCGTTGACCCCTGGAACTCTCTCCAGGTATACTCCAGGTATACATTGTTGTGGTCTTTGAAGGTGAGATCCTCTGACATTATCACTCACAGGTCCTTCACATTACTTTTTCGCTCTATTGTATGGTTAGAATGTGTTGTATACCCTGATACAGGTTTAATTTCCTCAAGTTTTCCATATCTGAGTAGTTGAAATTTCTCTTCATTGAATTTCATATTGCTCTGTGTGGCCCATTTGAAGATTTAGTTGATGTCCGCTTGGAGACTTGTAGTGTCTTCGATGTAGGTCACTGTCATGACAATTCGGGTGTCATCCGCAAAGTAAGACACAGAGCTATGGCTTACATCTCTGTCTGTGTCAGATATGAGGATGAGGAATAAAATGGGAGCAAGTACTGTGCCTTGTGGATCAGAGCTTTTTACTGTAGCTGCCTCAGACTTTACTCTGTTCACTATTACACTTTGTGTTCTATTTGTCAGGAGGTTATAGATCCATCTACCAACTTTTCCTGTTATTTCTTTATCACACATTTTGTACACTATTACACCATGGTTACACTCGTAGCTTTCGACGAGTGTAACTTTCCCGACACACGGTTGAAGTCCCTTGATTTGTATTCCCTGGAATGCAGACGAGAGAGATACATGATAATATACACTTGGAAAATCCTAGAGGAATTAGTAAAGTAAGTAAAGTAAAGTAAAGTAAAGTTTTATTTCATTGCAGATTGCAGATTACATAGGTATCGGTAGTTACAACGTAAATTGAGTGCAAGGAGAGCCACTGACATGCCATGGCATTAGGGGTAGCTTATTCTATTCCTTAAAGACTATGTACTTAATATTAGAGAAATTTATTGAGTTTATTCTAGTTAAAAATTATTTTCAAAATTACAATATGATGAAATTTTACTGTTTAAATTATTATATAATGATATTAGATTGTTACAGGTGTTAAGATTCTTGAATGATAATATGGAATTGAGATTATCTTAAGGAAAATAACATTGAGCATTTTTGACATTAACTTATAATATGAATAGGGGGTAACATAATAGTAACATATTATTAAGAATTGAGATTATCGTATAGGAAAGTAATAATGAGCATTTTTCAAAGTAGTTTATAGTATGATCATTTAGTTTTGGGTGAGTAGGTGGTTTTTGAGTTGAGTCTTCAATTGATTTTCAGACAAGATTATCTTAATATTTACTGGTAATGAATTCCAGATTCTGGGGCCCTTTATGTGCATAGAATTTTTACATAGGTTGATATGAACACGGGTATATCAAAAGTGATCTGTGTCTTGTGTTGTGGTCATGGGTCCTATTAAAGTTGGTGAGGAGAATTTTGAGCAGAGGGTTTATATTAGAGTGTAAAGTTTTATATATGTAGTAGGCACAAGAGTAAGTATGAATGTTCTTTACGGTGAGTAGTTTGAGACTTTTGAATATTGGTGGAGTATGCTGTCTGGAGTGGGAATTTGTTATCATTCTGACTGCGGCCTTTTGTTGTGTTATGAGTGGTCTAAGGTGATTTAACGTTGTTGATCCCCATGCACAGATTCCATAGGTGAGATACGGGTAGATAAGTGAATGATATAGTGCAAGGAGAGCTGATTGTGGTACATAATAGCGTATCTTTGATAATATGCCTACTGTCTTCGAGATTTTCTTGGAAATTTGTTGTATATGTGTTTGGAATTTAAGGCTACTGTCAAGGTGGATTCCTAGGAATTTTCCCTCTGTGAGTCTTGTGATGGGTGTACCATTGAGTGTTATGTTAAGTGGAACATTTGTGGCTTTGCTTCCAAACTGTATGAAGTAGGTCTTGTCAGTATTGAGAGTAAGCTTGTTAGTCGTCATCCATGTTGATATTTTCTGTAATTCGGCATTAACAGTGTTGGCCAGTATAATAATAATAATAATAATAATAATAATAATAATAATAATAATTTTTATTTGGACATGATACAAAGAATTACATTTGGTCATTGAGATTACATGAGGTGTACATGCCAAAAGCCCCTAGTATGCAGGGCATTTTGGGCAGACTTAAAATTAACTTAAAACTAGATTGTAAGAATTTTTGTAGATAGTATACAATGAGTAAAGGTGAGTATTTAAGCTATGAAATTTGAACATAGTTTTGTACTTTTGTCTTCATTATAAAATGAATTAAATCAGATTAAACAAATTAAAGCAATAATAATAATAAAATAATAAAAAGTTATGGTTGATAATTTATAAAATAAGTTTAGTTGCATATCTAAGTTTTACAGTTTGAATATAAGTTGAACATATCAATTAATTGTAGCAATTTATTGCAGCTATGCAACTAATTGAGTGAGATAACAATTTAAAACAATTAATTGCATTGCAGTTAGTTTACGTGGTCATTATAATATAAGTGTTGTGGGAATAATTAGCTAAGTATTATTCATAACAGGTTTTACATTCATTCATTCGTTCATTCATACATTACATTGACTTTAAAGTCAGGTTTTACGTTAAGTGATTATTCTACTTTGCTGGGAATGGTTGATATGGAGCAATTATCTTTGGGTGAGAAGGTGGTTTTTTAGCATCGTTTTGAATTGGGGTACAGGTAGGGTTTCTTTGGCAATGACAGGTAATGAATTCCAAATTTTCGTGCCTTTTATGTGCATTGAGTTTTTACATAGTGTTAGGTGGACACGGGGAACATCGAGGAGTGATCTGTGTCTAGTGTTATGGTCATGTGTCCTGTTAAAATTAGGAAGGAGAAGTTTGAGTGGTGGGTTAATATCTGCATAGAGTGTTCTATGTATGTAATAGGCACAGTAAAAGTATGGATGTCTTGTATGGTGAGTAAGTTTAGGTTTTTGAATATTGGTGGAGTATGTTGCCTGGAGTGAGAATTTGTTATCATTCTAACTGCTGCCTTTTGTTGTGTTATTAGTGGTCTGAGATGAGTTATTGATGTAGAGCCCCATGCGCAGATTCCATAGGTGAGGTAGGGGTAAATGAGTGAGTGATATAGGGTAAGGAGAGCTGGTTGTGGAACATAGTACCGTATCTTGGATAGTATTCCCACGGTCTTTGAGACTTTCTTGGAGATTTGTTGTATGTGTGTCTGAAATTTGAGGCCACTGTCAAGATGTATTCCTAAGAATTTTCCCTCTGTGAGTTTTGCGATAGGGGACCCGTTTATCATTATGTTAAGTGGTGCGTTTGCAGCTCTGTTCCCAAACTGGATAAAATAGGTTTTATCAATATTGAGAGTAAGTTTGTTGGTCATCATCCAGGTAGATATTTTCTGCAATTCAGTATTTGCAGTGTTGGCTAGTGTGTCTGGGCTTGGGTGAGAGATAACGTATGTAGTGTCATCTGCAAAAAGTATGGGTTTGAGTAGTTGAGATGCATTTGGTAGGTCGTTAATGTAAATGAGAAAGAGTAGTGGGCAAAGAACACTTCCCTGTGGGACCCCTACAGTAATAGTTTGCGCGGTGGAGCTAGCTCCATTTGTGTACACATATTGGTTTCTGTTGCTAAGGTATGATTTTAGGTAGTTTAAGGAGTGTCCTCTTATACCATAGTGCGATAATTTTAAGTGTAACAGATCATGGTCAACTGTATCAAAAGCTTTACGTAAATCAATGAAGATTCCCACTGGGATTTCTTTTTTCTCTAGGGCGGTGTAAATTATTTGGGTGAGAGAAGACATATGTTGTGTCATCTGCAAATAAAATGGGTTTGAGTAGTTGTGATGCATTCGGTAGGTCATTTATGTAAATGAGGAATAGGAGTGGCCCCAGGACATTTCCTTGAGGGACTCCGACTGTAATTTGTTGTGTGGAAGAGTTCGCTCCATTTGTGTACACGTATTGGCTTCTGTTGGTGAGGTATGACTTTAGGTAGTTGAGTGGGTGCCCCCTTACACCATAGTGTGCTAATTTTGTGAGCAGTAAATCATGGTCGACTGTATCAAAAGCTTTGCGTAGATCAATGAAGATTCCCAGTGGGACTTCTTACTTCTCAAGTGCTGTATATATTAACTCCAACATGTGCATAATAGCATCGTTTGTGCTCTTGTTTGTCCTGAATCCAAACTGACAGGGGTTGAGTACATTGTGTGAGACGAGGTAGGAATAGATTTGTCTATGAATTAATTTTTCGAAGATTTTAGAAAGCAATGGTAAATTAGAAATTGGTCTATAATTATTCAGGTCTGTTTGATCACCTCTTTTGAGAATTGATGGAAAGGTAGAGGCTTCAATGGATTTATTGAATAGTGTTGCTATAATTGGTGATAGTACCTGTGAAGCTTTTTTGTACATAAAAGTTGGTAAGCTGTTTATGTCTCCTGCCTTGTTTTTAAGGGTGTTGATTATGAGCGAGACTTCAATTGGGTTGGTAGGAGCTAGGAATAGCGTATTAGGGTAGGTGTTTGTGAGGTAGTCTGTTGGACGGGTACCAAACTTGCACACGAAAATTACTCCCTAAGAAAGCAAAAGACTCAGCAGGAGATGCAACATTTCCCCAATGAGAAGCAGGGGCGCCACGAGTACACTGAGAGACAATACAATAAGTGTCCGGGGCCCAAGACTATTCAACTGCCTCCCAGCATACATCAGGGGGATTACCAACAAACCCCTGGCTGTCTTCAAGACGGCACTGGACAGGCACCTAAAGTCAGTACCTGACCAGCCGGGCTGTGGTTCGTGCGGCCAGCAGTAACAGCCTGGTTGATCAGACCCTGATCCACCACGAGGCCTGGTCTCAGACCGAGCCACGGGGGCGTTGATTCCCGAAACCCTCTCCAGGTAAACTCCAGGCTACTTTTATGGCAATCATTTTCAGATATCACAGCTGCCTGTTATCCCGTGCAGGCTACATGTTATACAAACGTATAATTTCATTGCTGTGGCACTGTATACTTGGAGATCTGGAGAATACCTGGAGAGGGTTTCGGGGGTCAACGCCCCCGCGGCCCGGATAATATCATTCCTTGTTCATTTATTTAAGGTTAACCATTCTTGGACTGACCAGTAACTGGATGGATACAGTTGGTCATGTGTAGACTCTTCCTTGGCCAGACCTAGGGGCTTCCTGAGTCAGGAAAGGACAATATTGCCTCAGGTAGTATTCCAAGAGTTTATATATATAAAGGTTTAAAAGAAATTTACGGTTTATTATACCCGACTCCCATGGCCTTTTACACGAGTGAAATTGATTAATAGTTTTATGGCTAGCGATGTTGATTCCTCTTCTCTTTGAATGATCTTAGAGAAGCCTCTATCTATATACAAGCTTTATTATGAACCCCAACGCATCCCAATGGAAATAAGTCACTTTGTCTTAGCTTTTTGGGTTATCCTAGGTAATTAACGCTATGTATGATAGTTGTACTTAGGTGTACCTGTTCCTAAATAACCTTACTTAAAACAGGTCCAGGGATTGGGCGCCAATGTTATAGTAGCTAAATAAGTTACTGATAATGAACTATTTACAGTGTTAATGAGCTGCCTACACAAGAATGAAGAAGGAGCACAGCAGCAGGCCTACTGACCCATACTAGGCAGGTCATCTCAAATCAAACTCCCATCACTTCAGTACCTGTCCAGCCCCTTCCCACAGCCGTAACGAGCTGCTTATGCAGACACGAAGTCAGTCACAGCCTAGTTCAGAGGGAAACGGTCAAAAAAGTCTGCCGAAAGCGGGGTGTAAAGGGAAGTGAGGCAGAGGTAAATGAGAACCATCAGACAGGTTGTTATCTGCGGCAGTTGTCAACATGTCTGACCAGTGAGGAGCGCAGCTGTGATGATCCCCTTGTAAACAGTCCCTCTCCTCCTGGCCCCACCATGACCTGCTAGTATGACAGTGACAGGCAAGAGTTCCCTGAGCACTCTGAGTTGGTGACAAGGCTCAATGATGGAAAGTTTAACCTTTACTGACAACGAAACCAAGTATTACGGCGACCTGTTCACTCACTTGGATAGTGAGGGATCAGGAGTGATTCCCGTGAATCAGGTGCATGAGTTCCTCAGAGCCTCCAAGTTGTCCCTGGAGGTGCTCACTCAGGTAGGTGCTCACACTGGGTAGGGGCTCGCATGGATAGGTGCACACACGGGAGGTGCTCACTCAGGTGTGCACACTGGGAGGTGCTCATGCAGGTAGGTACTCACTGGGGAAGTGCTCACACTGGGGAGGCGCTCACACTGGGGAGGCGCTCACACTGGGGAGGCGCTCACACTGGGAAAGCGCTCACACTGGGGAGGCGCTCGCACTGGGGAGGCACTCACACTGGGAAAGCGCTCGCACTGGGGAGGCGCTCGCACTGGGGAGGCGCTCGCACTGGGGAGGCGCTCGCACTGGGGAGGCGCTTGCACATGGGAGGCGCTCGCACTGGGGAGGCGCTAATGCAGGTAGGGGCTCACATGGGTAGGTACTGTAGGTTTAACTGGCCTTGTCAGATTATTGTACATTAACTCCTCATAGTATGTCCTCTTTATATGCCTATAACACCCGTGTTATAGGCCCATAGTCCATTGTGAAAAATATTTTATCGTGGCTCGGTAGCAACATTGGCTCACATATGGAGGTATGTGGGTTTGATCCTCTTGGTGGGTGCAACTGATGGTCATGTTTCCTTACACCTGTTGTCCCTGTTCACTTACCTGGAGTTTACATGGAGGGTGTTCCGTGGGTAAACGTCCCCGCGGCCTGGTCCATGACAAGGCCTCCCAGTGGATCAGGGCCTGATCAACCAGGCTGTTACTGCTTCCTGTACGTAGACCAAGTACGCACCTCGGTTTTTTAACTGAATGTTGTGGGGGTTTGCATCCTAGGGCAGAAGGTCAGGATCTGAATGGAAATGAGTCAGGCAGTCTGATGGCTTTATTTGGGGCTTTTCATATGAAATGTTATAAGGACCCCAATGAAAATAAGTCAGTCTTTTGGGGTTATTCTAGATAATTTACACTTATTTTACTATGTATGATAATTATCACCCAAATCTGTGTAACTGTTCTTGTGTGACTGTACCTAAATAAACTTACTTAATAATCCAAACAAAATCTTATTTTACATCAAACCAAAATAAAACTTGCATATTCAGTTGTATTAACCTAAGATTAAACTAAGATAACCCAACAACACAGGTACATAAATAGTTTGAATAAATGGTTTAGAAAATTGATAAGTTGATAAATAGTAGCTATGATTTATTTCTTTAGTCATAAAGCAAGTCTTAATATTTACAATAATTTTCTTTTATTTGGTATGTTTCTTGGTAAAATTTGAGTTGTAAAGACAAAATTGTTGATTATATTTTCATAGCATAGCCTCTCCTCACTTAACGACAAAGTTCCGTTCCTAAGACCACGTTGGTAAATGAATTTGATGCTAAGTGAGGAGCATACTATAATGGTAGTGGGTTTGTGTCAACCATCTTTGATATTATTTTAATGTCACCTTTGCACCATTTATAACATTTCTGGTATATTTTGAAATGTTTATACAGTAGTGTACTGTATATTGTAATAAACAGAAAAGAGGAAATCAGCTCTAATATGCATTATTGAGGTATGCATACTGGTCAGAGAGCCCGTCGCAAGTCGAGTCGTCAGTAAAAGAGTATGTCGCTAAGTGAGGAGAGGCTGTATGGATGTGTTTAGATATTTTTTGGTTATCGGGTTTCTTACCTTAGAATAAACTGGATAAGCCAGGTTAGGTTCACCAAAAACCTATACTTAGGAAAGGAGTCTTTATTATGCCATTTTAACCCTTTCGGGGTTTCGGCCATACTAGTATGGCTTACGAGCCAGGGTTTTGGTCGTACTAGTACGCCTAAATTCTAGCACCCTCGAATCAAGCAGAAACAGGCTGGTAGGCCTAGATGTGAGAGAATGGGTCTGTGTGGTCAGTGTGCGCAGTATAAAAAAAATCCTGCACCACACAGTGCATAATGAGGAACAAAAAAAAACTGTTTTTGGTTTAAAACAGCGACTTTGCAGTCTATTTTCGTATGATATTTATGCTGGTATTCTCGTTTTCTTAGTCTCATTTGATAGAATGGATGATATATTACAGAAATAGAGATAATTTTGACTGGTTTCACGATAAGTACCTTGAAACTGAGCGCAAAGTAGCGAAAATGTTCGATTTTTGCCTATGTTCAAGAGTAAACAAATCACGCCATGCGTCCAATACACATCAACTGGGTAGTCTAATTTTCTTGCACAATTGCGCTGATATTATTTATTTAATTTTTACAATGATGCAGTTGTATACATAAAAGTAAATCTTTTATTTTTTGTGAGAATAAAAATTCAAAATGGAAAGCAAAAGTAATGTAAAAGGGGCCTGGAGACGTGACTAATGAACAGATAAAATGTTAATTGAGTGCCAGGAATGTCTCTCATTTATTCTGGACCCTATTTTGAAATTGGCATCTTTTGAAATTTGTGTGAAATTGGCCAAATTGCGAATTTTTGACCACCTTATTGGGTAGTTGAAATCGGTAAATTGGCTGTTTCTTGTACTCAAATGGAATTCTAGCGAAATAGCTATAATTTTAGTAGACTGAAACATTGGAATTTGCCAAAAATAGGGCTCAAAGTGGGCGAAATCGCTGATGCGTAAATGTAATCGATACCTCTAACTTCGCGAAAGCACAATTCCGTTAGTTTTCTATCAAATTTCATAATTTTGGTGTCGTTGTGATCGGAAAAAGATTCTCTATCATTTCATAAGAAATTATTTTTTTTTTTTCATAAAAATTTGGGACCCTGAGAACGAGTTTCGGAGAGGGCTTGTGGACCCCCAAAGGGTTAATCCATCCAGGATGGACTGAAATGTAATCATGCGTTTTGTCTGTTAAGTGCAGGTTTCTGGTGAATTGTTACATCCACAGTTTGTGATTTAATTCATTAGGTTAAATAAAAATATGATTTCCTATTTGCTGACAACAGCACCAACTGTTTCGGTCGGATATATACGTCTTATGAGCCAATGTTTTTGACGTATATATACAGTGGACCCTCGGTTAACGAATACCCCGAAAATCTTACAATTATGTAAGTACAGTAGGGCCCCACTTATACGGCAGGTTAGGTTCCAGGCTAGTGCCTTAAAGCAGACATCGCCGAAAAGCAGAACGCCATTTTTTTCCACTTCTAAATGCATATAAATGCCAGACAACAAGCTTACATTAACTTATATAAAGTTAGCAATAGCACTAGGCATTAAAAAACACAATAAAAAGTAAGATACACACAGAGTATACTTATTACTTACCTTAAAGTATTAACATTGGCTTAAAAATAGTCTGTGAACCAATTTATGAAAAGATCAGTAGTCATCCAAGCTTTTGAATTGGATTTATAATAAACAGGGAGGCTACCTTTTGCATAGTTCTTTAGGGCCCTAGGATTCTCTGAGTGATAAATTATCATAGGTTTTAACTTGCAATCCCCAGCAGCACTAGCTCCTAGCAAGAGTGTTAGTTGAAGACTCAGATGAGTCAAAGGGATGTTAGGAAGCATTTCTTCAGCCATAGAGTAGTCAGGAAGTGTAATAGTCTGGCAAGTGATGTAGTGGAGGCAGGAACCATACATAGCTTTAAGACAGGTATGATAAAGATCATGGAGCAGGGGGAGAGAGGACCTAGTAGCGGTCAGTAAGAGGCGGGGCCAGGAGCTAAGTCTCGACCCCTGCAACCACAATTAGGCGAGTACACTCTTGGGTTATCCTGGGTTCTCTACACATATGCTGCTATATGTAACTGTATTTGATGGCTATCTCAGCGATCAACATATACCTTGTTAGTAAGTTCATTCAGGTATACACAAATACAGTTACATAGATTATCATACATAACAAATATCGTAGACAACCCAGGATAACCCAAAAAATCAGTTCACTGAGTTTAATCATTTCTAACTTGGCACTTAAGTAAGAGGCTACGACTCCTCTTTTATCACAACTAAGCTTAGACGTCAGTCAATGAGAGCCAACTAGTAAACGAAGAGTAAACGAGAGAGAGAACGAGATATGGAGTTCAGACAAGGTAAAAAAACAAACTGAACAGGTAGTGGGCGATCACTCGGTCAGGCGAAATGAATGCGATTAATACGTGTCCGCTTTTAGTTCATTCACATACGTTTGTAAGAGTTTGTGAGACTTTTACCTCAAAATAATTTTTTATTATAATAATAATTACCTCACAATACAAATACTCTTACATTGTGTACAAGTTAGTACAAAATAAAAAAACAGCAACACTCCCGTTCTCATGCAACACACTATTTTTAGAGTTAATGATAGTATTACCAGTATTATTATCATAATAAAAAAGAAGTGCTAAACCCACAAGGGTCGTGAATAACTATATAGAGTGAAGGCATATGAAAGGAATATTTTTCTACAGTTATCCCTCAATGTTTGACTAGAAAACGTAATTCTTCCGACTTCTACAAAGTCGTTTGGTAAACAAATCTCATATTTGTCAATTTTTATTCTGTGTGTGTATGTATCATGTTTATATGCTATGTAACGCGTTTTTTTAAAGTATTTTGAAGAAAATATCATAGATGAATTAATGAAAATGTCTATATTAACGTAAAATAAGACATTTAATGTGCCCAAGAGTGATTATTATTAATATTACGTAATGTTTTCCCTCCGCCCGGCAACACCATAGCATATAAACAGCATGTTTATATGCTATGTAACATGTTTCTTATATAATTTTGAAGAAAAAATCATAGATGGATTAATGAAAATGTCTATATTAACGTAAAATAAGACATTTAATGTGCCCAAGAGTGATTAATATTACGTAATGTTTTCCCTCCGCCCGGCAACACCATAGCATATAAACATGCTGTTTATATGCTTTGTAACGTGTTTCTTTTATAATTTTGAAGAAAATATCATAGATGGATTAATGAAAATGTCTATATTGACGTAAAATTGGACATTTAATGTGCCCAAGAGTGATGATTACATAATAGAGATGTGCTCACGGAAAATGTAAACAAACCGGGTGGCGTGCGCCGTATCTGAAAGACGCTCGCTGTATACAAAAGTTTTGGTCATAATTTGAACTCGCCGTATGAACGGAACGCCGAAAGACGAAATGCCGAAAAGCGGGGCCCTACTGTATAATTTAAGTGCATGTGGAAGTGTATTTTTGGGGGTCTGAATTAGACTAACCTACGTGACATTATTTCTTAAGGACGTAAATTCGTTCGGTAATGGCACTTGAGCAGGCTTCTGGGATGAAGTTTTTTCGTTAACCGAGGGTCCACTGTACTCAAAAATTCTGGCGGCTTCAAATCAAACGGGAGAAAGCTGGTAGACCCACATGTGAGAGAATGGGTCTGTGTGATCAGTGTGCGCAATTTAAAAAAAATCCTGCAGCACGCAGTGCATAATGAGAAAAAAACCCTCTGACCGTGTTTTTGGATTAAAACACCGACTTTGAGGTGTATTTTCATATAATATTTATAGTTGTATTCTCGTTTTCTTGGTCTCATTTGATAGAATGGAAGACATATTACAGAAATAAAGATGATTTTGATTGGTTTCACGATGAAAAGTACCTTGAAATTGAGCTCGAAGTAGCAGAAATGTTCGATTTTTGCTGATGTTCAAGAGTAAACAAATGACGTCATTGTCCAATAAGTGTCCAACTAGCTATTCTAATACGCAGTCACGGATGGGTTGAAGTTATTTATATAATTATTCCAATAATGCAGTAGTCTGCATAACAGTAAATCTTTTATTTTTTGTGTGAATAAAAATTCAAAATAGAAAGCAAGAGTAATATAAGAGGGGCCTGGAGACGTGACTGATGAACAGAGAAAATGTTATTTTAGTTTCAGGACTGTCTGCATTGTTCATTCTGAACTCTATTTTGAAATTGGCATCTTTTTTAATTTGCGTGAAATTGGCCAAATTGCCAATTTCTGACCACTTTATTGGGTAGTTGAAATCGGTAAATGGGCAGGTTCTTGTACTCAGTCGATAGAACAAATGGAGTTCTAAAGAAATAGATAAGAGTTTGGTTGACTAGAACAATGGAATTGGCCGAAAATAGGGCTCAAAGTGGGCGAAATCGCCGATGTGTAAATATCGCCGAGATTGCTAACTTCGAAAGAGCGTAATTCCATAATTTTTCCATCAAATTTCGTACTTTGTGTCATTACCATCGGGAAAAGATTCTCTATCATTTCATAAGAAAAAAATAATTTTTTTTTTCGAAAATTCTGCGACACAGAGACACACTTTAGGATTGGGGGTCGCGAAGTCAAAGGGTTAACAGCTGATGTTATTTAACTGCTATTGAATTCCAAGGTTTTGGAATTATCCTTTTCTTACCTTGGAAGGTTGTATGAACTGTATGGGTTTAGCAGTTCCACATGATTAAAAAATGAATAAAGTACCGTTATTGAAGCGTGCACACAAAAAAAAAGAATATTCAGTAAAACCTCGATTTAACACTTTAATATGGGGTAAATGGGTGGACAGCAATGGTAATTGTGAGTAGAGATGAGATTTTGCAGTGATCATGACAATAATGGACACTTTTGTAACTAACAGACATTGTTCATTGTTTGCACATTGTCTGACCCAGTGGAATTTGTCCTTTATTTCCAAAGTCCATTAAATAAATGTCTTTAATAAAGTGTTTACTGTCCACAGAAAGCGAGTTGTTTTCATAGGCGCAGAGATAAATGAAGTCAGGTAACAGGACATATGTGACGGCATTTTACTGTGGCAACATTTGGCATTTCAGGAGCTTTGTAAAGTCAGTACAACGAATAAAGGATACTGTTGTGAAATAAATGAAGTCAAAAAGGAGAATGATAAATGCAGGGAAGTAAATTGAGAAAACTCTTGAAAGGCAACAGGTCATACACGAGGATTATGTATGTATATGGTAGTGGGGCATAGAAAATTGGTCATTCACAGCAGAATTAAAACTGTACCAACTGTAAGTACTAGACTCCTAGAGGGAGGTTTCTTGATGCCGACGAGGGGCTTTTTAATCCAAAGAATTGAACTTTATCTCCCTCTCCTTAGATTGAACTTTGTAGACTCCCATTTCCCCAGGTGCTGTATGACTTCAGTGGGTTTAATGCTTCCCCCTTGTTAATGCAATATGATAAAACAAATGTATACTAGACAGAAGAATACACGCAAATGTATACTAGACAGAAGAATACACGCATGAAGCAACGCAATTCAGGAAACGCTATTCTGAACAAAATTACTGTACATAAGCCAAACCGACTTGTCAGCGGATGGGTTTATGAAGGATGAGGTTAAACATAGAATTGATGAAGCAAAAAAGGCGAGTGGTGCTTTGAAGTATCTGTGAAGACAAAAAATGTCATTCATGGCGGCAAAGAAGGGAATGTACAAGAGTATAGTGGTACCAACACTCTTATATGGGTGTGAAGCAGGGGTTGTAAATGCTGCAGTGAGGAGGAGGCTGGAGGCAGTGGAGATTTCGTGTCTAAGGGCAATATATGGAGTAAATATTATGCAGATAATTCGTAGTGTGGAAATTAGGAGGAGGTGTGGAGTTACTAAAGGTAATAGAGAGCTAAAGAGGGGTTGTTAAGGTGGTTTGTTCATTTAGTGAGGATGAAACAAAGTACAATAGGGCCCCGCTTTTCGGCGTTTCGCCTTTCGGCGTTCCGTTCATATGGCGAGTTCAAATTATGACCAAAGCTTTTGTATACGGCGAGCGGTCTTTCAGATACGGCGCGCGCCACCCGGTTTGTTTACATTTTCTGAGAGCACATATCTCTATTATGTAATCACTCTTGGGCACATTAAATGTCCAATTTTATGTCAATATAGACATTTTCATTAATCCAAAATGATATTTTCTTCAAAATTATATAAGAAACGCATTACATAGCATATAAACATGCTGTTTATATGCTATGTAGGTGTGGTTGCCGGGTGGAGGGAAAACATTACGTAATACTAATAATAATCACTCTTGGGCACATTAACCCTTTCAGGGTCCAAGGGGGTCTCCGAAACTCGTTCTCAGGGTCCAAGAATTTAAAAAAAATATTTTTTCTTATGAAATGATAGAGAATCTTTTTCCGATCAAAACGCCACAAAAATTATGAAATTTGATCGAAAACTAACGGAATTATGCTTTCGCGAATTTATCGGTATGGATGACATTTACGCATTGGCGATTTCGCCCACTTTGAGCCCTATTTTCGGCAAATTCCAATGTTTCAGTCTACTAAAATTATAGCTATTTCGCTAGAACTCCATTTCTTCTATCGATTGAGTACAAGAAACCGCCTATTTACCAATTAGTATTACTACCCAAAAATAGTGGTCAGAAAATGGCAATTTGGCCAATTTCACACAAATTTCAAACAATGCCAATTTCAAAATAGGGTCCAGAATAAACAAGGCAGACATTCCTAGCCCTAAAATAATAACATCTCTGTTCATTAGTCATGTCTCCAGGCCCCTCTTACATTACTTTTGCTTATCATTTTGAATTTTTATTCTCAAAAAAAATAAAAGATTTACTGTTATGTATACAACTGCATCATTGTAAAAATGGTATAAACAATATCAGAGCACTTGTGCATGAATATTAGACTCGCCAGTTGATGTGTATTGGACGTATGGCGTGATTTGTTTACTCTTGAACATAGGCAAAAATCGAACATTTTTGCTACTTTGAGCTCAATTTCAAGGTACTTGTCATTGTCAAACTAATCAAAATCATCTCTTATTTCTGTAATATATCTTCCATTCTATCAAATGAGACCAAGAAAACGAGAATACATCAATAAATACCATACGAAAATAGACTGCAAAGTCGCTGTTTTAAACCAAAAATACGGTCATTTTCTTTTTCCTCATTATGCACTGTGTGGTGGAGGAATTTTTTTATACTGCACACACTGACTGCACAGACCCATTCTATCACATCTAGGCCTAACAGCCTGTTTTTGCTTGATTTGAGGGCGCTAGAATTTAGGCGTACTAGTACGTCAATAACCCCAGGGCGTAAGCCGTACTAGTACGCTAATAACCCTGAAAGGGGTTAAATGTCTTATTTTACGTTAATATAGACATTTTCATTAATCCATCTATAATATTTTCTTCAAAATTATTTAAGAAACATGTTACAAAGCATATAAACATGCTGTTTATATGCTATGGTGTTGCTGGGCAGAGGGAAAACATTACGTAATATTAATAATAATCACTCGGGCACATTAAATGTCTTATTTTACGTTAATATAGACATTTTCATTAATTCATCTATGATATTTTCTTCAAAATTATTTAAAAAACACGTTATATAGCATATAAACATGATACATACACCCACAGAATAAAAATTGACAAATATGATATTTGTTTACCAAGCGACTTTATAGGAGTTGGAAGAATTACGTTTTCTCTAGTCAAACACTGAGGGATAACTGTAGAAAAATATTCCTTTCATATACCTTCACTCTATATATAGTTATTCACGACCCTTGTGGATTTAGCACTTCTTTTTTATTATGATAATAATAATTATAATACAGTGGTCCCTCGGTTTTCGTGCATCTCCAAACTCAAACATTTATGTAAGTGTATTTTCGTAAGTGCTGTTGCAAGTGTATTTTTGGGGGTCTGAAATAGACTAACCTACGTGACATTATTTCTTAAGGAAGTAAATTCGTTCGGTAATGGCACTTGAGCAGCATTCTGGAACGAATTTTCGGCAAAAACCGAGGGACCACTGTACTATCATTAACTCTAAAAATAGTGTGTTGCATGAGAATGGGAGTGTTGCTGTTTGTTTATTTTGTACTAACTTGTACACAATGTAAGAGTATTTGTATTGTGAGGTAATTATTATTATAATAAAAAAAATTATTTTGAGGTAAAAGTCTCACAAACTCTTACAAACGTATGTGAATGAACTAAAAGTGGACACGTATTAATCGCATTCATTTCGCCTGACTGAGTGATCGCCCACTACCTGTTCAGTTTTTTTTTTTTACCTTGTTTGAACTCCGTATCTCGTTCTCTCTCTCGTTTACTCTTTTGTTAACTAGTTGGCTCTCATTGACTATGGCGTCTAAGCTTAGTTGTGATAAAAAGAGGAGTCGTAAGCCTCTTACTTTAACACTTTGGGGGTCGACAGGCCTTCTCAGGAAAGTGTTCCTGGGGTCGAAATTTTTTTTTGAATTTTTTTTTTTATTTTTTCTTATGAAATGATAGAGAATCTTTTTCCGATCATAACGCCACCAAAATTATGAAATGTGATCGAAAACTAACGGAATTATGCTTTCGCGAAGTTAGCGGTAGCCATGACACTTACGCATCGGCGATTTTGCTCACTTTGAGCCCTATTTTCGTCAAATTCCAATGTTTCAGTCTCCTAAAATTATAGCTATTTCACTAGAACTCCATTTCTTCTATCGATTGAGTACAAGAAACCGCCTATTTATCAATTTCATCTACCCAAAATAGTGGTCAGAAAATGGCAATTTTCCAATTTCACACAAATTTCAAACGATGCCAATTTCAAAATAGGGTAAAGAGTAAACAAGGCAGACATTCCTGGCACTAAAATAACATGTTCTCTGTTCATTAGTCACGTCTCCAGGCCCCTGTTCCATTACTTTTGCTTTTCATTTTGAATTTTTATTCTCACAAAAAATAGAAGATTTACTGTTATGTATACAACTGCATCATTGTAAAAATGGTATAAATAATATCAGAGCACTTGTGCATGAATATAAGACTCGCCAGTTGATGTGTATTGGAGGCATGGTGTGATTTGTTTACTCTTGAACATCGTCAAAAATCAAACATTTTCGCTAATTTGAGCTCAATTTCAAGGTACTTGTCATTGTCATACCAATCCAAATCATCTCTATTTCTGTAATATATCTTCCATTCTATCTAATGAGACCAAGAAAACGAGAATACATCAATAAAAACCATATGAAAATCGACTGCAAAGTCGCTGTTTTAATCGAAAAAAAACGGTCAGTTTTTTTTCTCTCATTATGTAGTGTGTACTGCAGGATTTTTTTTTATACTGCGCACACTGACCACACAGACCCATTCTTTCATATGTATGCCTACCAGACGTTTTCTGCTTAAATTGAGGCCGCTAGAATTTGGGCGTACTAGTACGGCACCAACCCCTGCTCGTAAAACGTACTAGTACGGCACCGACCCCCAAAGGGTTAAGTGCCAAGTTAGAAATGATTAAACTCAGTGAACTGACTTTTTTGGATTATCCTAGGTTGTCTACGCATATTCTGCTATGTATGATAATCTATGTAACTGTGTTTGTGTACGTATACCTGAATAAACTTACTAACAAGGTATATGTTGATCGCTGAGATAGCCATCAAATACAGTTACATATAGCAGCATATGTGTAGAGAACCCAGGATAACCCAAGAGTGTACTCACCTAATTGTACTCGCTTAATTGTGGTTGCAGGGGTCGAGACTTAGCTCCTGGCCCCGCCTCTTCACTGACCGCTACTAGGTCCTCTCTCTCCCTGCTCCATGATCTTTATCATACCTCGTCTTAAAGCTATGTATGGTTCCTGCCTCCACTACATCACTTGCCAGACTATTCCACTTCCTGACTACTCTATGGCTGAAGAAATGCTTCCTAACATCCCTTTGACTCATCTGAGTCTTCAACTAACACTTGCTAGGAGCTAATGCTACTGGGGATTGCAAGTTAAAACCTATGATAATTTATCACTCAGAGAATCCAAGGGCCCTAAAAACCTATGCAAAAGGTAGCCTCCCTGTTTATTATAAATCCAATTCGAAAGCATGGATGACTACTGATCTTTTCATAAATTGGTTCACAGACTATTTTAAGCCAATGTTAATACTTTAAGGTAAGTAATAAGTGTACTCTTTGTGTATCTTACTTTTTATTGTGTTTTTTAATGCCTAGTGCTATTGCTAACTTAATATAAGTGAGTGTAAGCTTGTTGTATGGCATTTATATGCATTTAGAAGTGGGAAAAAAATGGCGTTCTGCTTTTTGGGGATGTCTGCTTTAAGGCACTAGCCTGGAACCTAACCTGCCATATAAGTGGGGCCCTATTGTAGAATGATTTGGAGAGCGCATAAATCTGTAGTGGAAGGAAGGCGGGGTAGAGGTCATCCTAGGAAAGGTTGAAGGGAGGGGTAAAGGAGTTTTTTGGGGGGAGGGGCATTAACTTCCAGCAAGCGTGTGTGGGCAAGTTAGGAGTGAAAGGAGACGAATAGTTTTTGAGACCTGATGAGCTGTTGGAGTGTGAGCAGTACGGTAATACAGCCTCTCCTCACTTAACGACGTAGTTCCGTTCCTAAGACAGTGTTGGTAAATGAATTCGTCGCTAAGTGAGGAGCATACAATAATGGTAGTGGGTTTGTGTCAACTATCTTTGATATTGTTTTAATGTCACCTTTGCACCATTTATAACATTTCTGGTATATTTTTAAATGTTTATACAGTAGTGTATTGTATATATTGTAATAAACAGAATAGAGGAAATCAGCTCTAATATACATTATTTAGGCATGCATACTGGTCAAAGAGCCCATCGTAAGTCCGAGGCGTCAGTAAACAAGTACGTTGCTAAGTGAGGGAAGGCTGTATTTTATTAAGGAATTCAGGGAATCCGGTTAGCCAGACTTGAGTCCTGGAGGTGGGAAGTACAATGCCTCCACTTTAAAGAAGGGGTTTGGGATATTTATTGACTGGAGTGACATCTAAACTGTTGTATCTGAGTGCCTCTGCAAAGACAGTGATTATGTATGAATGATGGTGAAAGTGTTGAATGATGAAAGTTTTTTCTTTCTTTTAGGGTTACCCTGCCTCGGTGGGAAATGACCGACATGTTAAAAAAAAATAAAAAAGCCAAGCATCCTGTTATGAAATGGTAAAGGTGCAGTTCAGTGAATGAAAGTAAAGAACAAAAGCCTAGTAATTATCCTAATATGCAAACCACAATTGGCAGTGTTAGATAAATTTAATAAGACAAGCAGTACAATATCTAAAATGTATAGAATTCTGCATCTAAGATTATCCTCTTAGAAGATATATATTTAGCTGTAGTAACTAAATTTAATTTGACAAATAACAGCATTTTATTGTAATCAGTACCTGAAACTACCCAAGCTCAACAAGCTTATATTGGAAAAATCCATAGATTTTTGACAATTTCATAATACATACAGTGGAACCTCTGTTTTCGTTTGCCCTGGTTTTCGTCGAATTCGGTTTTTGACGACTTCGTCAAAATTTTGTCCCAATTTTCGTTCATCACCTCGGTTTTCATCGGTCCGCCGTACTGAACATGTCTGCCTTCCCGTGCCCACACAAAGCATCCCACGCGTTCTGAGTCAGTCTGGCTTTGTTTCTCGTCCGAAACATTTCGTAATAATCCATTGTTTTTTGTGCTTGATTATTGAGTGCAACTGCTAAATAAGCCACCATGGGGCCAAAGAAAGTTCCAAGTGCCAGCCCTTTGATAAAGAAGGTGAGAAACACTTTCAACTGGAACAGCAACAGACCGCATCTGAGGAAATTGCTTCAGAGGAGGAGGAAGAGAGAGGGGAGAATGTGCCTTCAGTGATTAAGGATATTTGTACAAAGTGGAGTGAGTTGCAAAGTTTTGTGGAGAAATATCACCCTAACGAAGCTGTTGCAAGCCATGTCTGCAACATGTTCAGAAGCCAATATGTGTACACAAATGAAGCTAACTCTTCCACACAACCAATTACAGTTGGCATCCCGCAAGGAAGTGTCCTTGGCCCACTCCTCTTCCTCATTTACATCAATGACCTACCGAATGTGTCACAACTACTCAAACCTATATTATTTGCAGATGACACAACATATGTCTTCTCCATCCAAACTTGCCATCATACTAGCCAACATATTAATGAACTGAATTGCAGAAAATATCTACCTGAATGATGACTAATAAGCTAACTCTCAATACTGACAAAACCTATTTCATTCAATTTGGAAACAGAGCTACAAATGTTCCACTTAACATAACACTAAACGGTTCACCCATCACAAGACTCAGAGGGAAAATTCCTAGGGATCCACCTTGACAGTAGACTCAAATTCCAGACACATATACAACAAATTTCCAAGAAAATCTCCAAATCAGTAGGCATACAGTGGTACCACTACTTACGAACAGCTCCCAACTCGAACAATTATGTAAGTGTATTTTTGTAGGTGCTTTTGTAAATGTATTTTTGGGGGTCTGAAATGAATTAATCTAATTTTCATTATTTCTTATGGGAAAAAATTATTTCGGTATCGGCACTTGAATAGCTGTTTGGAACGAATTAAGCTCGTAACTCGAGGTACCACTGTACTATCAAAGATAAGGTACTATGTTCCACAATCAGCTCTCCTTGCACAGTATCATTCACTCATCTACCCTTATCTCACCTATGGAATTTGTGTATGGGGATCAACAGCATTCAATCACCTAAGACCACTAATAACCCAACAAAAGGCAGAATGATGATAAATTCCCACTTCAGACAACATACTCCACCAATATTCAAACATCCATACTTATTATTGTGCCTACTACATTTATAGAACACTACACTCAAACATAAACCCTCCACTCAAACTTCTCCTCACCTACCTTAACAGGATGCACGACCATAACACTAGACACAGATCACTGTTTGTCCATATCACACTGTGTAAAAACTCTATGCACATAAAGGGCCCCAAAATTTGGAATTCATTACCAGTAAATACTAATGTAACCCGGTCTGAACATCAATTTAAGACTCTTCTCAAAAACCACATACTCACCCTAAACTAAAAACTCAATATGTTCTCAATACTTAACCCTTAAACTGTCCACACGTAGATATACGTTTACCTGCGTACTGCTTCAAATATTTTGAAAAAAAAAAATTGTTTTTTTTTTTAAAAAATGAAGAGTGCATTTTTAGAAATAGGATAGGCTAAAAAATTTTTAGAGCCAGTACTTACCGAGATATAAGCCCGCGAAGTTGGTGCTAAATGATGTGGTGTCGGCAACATGGAGCACTGCCGCTTGCAGAAACAATAAACATTTATCGTTTTTTTTTTTCAATTTTTTTCCATTTTCTGTTTTCATGCTATGATGATAATGTTTTGGTGCAGATCTTTTGATTTCATTGCCAATTCTTGTTTAGACACAAATGTTTGGTACTGAATATATCATACTGTCACTAACACACATGTTCACACTGATAAATGAATTTGTACACCTGGTTCAATCACTTACTATTGTTTACATATACGTATATACAAGGTATTTACAGGTCCCATTTATGTTTCTAGAAGTCCACCACTGTATGATACTCTAAGAAGCATGGATTCATACAGAGTGCCACTCCACATTGCTGACACATGTATCGTGTGTCTTTTCGCACTTGGGGTCGCTGTTTACTGTAAGCACACACAACACACTTTTTCTGAGAATACTTCTTCTTTGGAGTAGATGGTAATGGTATCAGGCAGTGACAGTTAGGGATTATTCGGTTGGGCACTACCCCTTCTGATTGTGGAGTGACAGGTCGCTGTTGTGGGGTGACAGGTCGCTGTGGAGTGGCAGGTATAGGTGTGGTACCATACTTTCTCGCTATCTGCTTGATGACATTTAGGGTGAATTCCGCATATCGTTGTCGCTTCCCAGTCTTTTATTTCATACATGTTGAAGGCATTGAGCATTGCAATGTCAACAAGGTGGAAAAGCACTTTTATATACCACTTGCGACTCCTACGCACACAGTCAACATACCTATCATCATGTTACACTTGTCGACTAGTCGCATATTGTGTGTATAGTCGATGACAACAGCTGGCTTTTCAATAGGTTCATTGTTGAACCTGCTCAATCTGTCTGTACCATCTCATTTCTGTGGATGGTTGACAGCAATGTCACGTCCCATTTGTCATGCCATGACAGTGCCATGATGTCATTGGCATGAAACGCCTGCACTACACTTCCTCCAGTGAACTTTGGCACATGTTTTCTATTTCTTCTCACTGTTCCACATATATCAGTATTGTTCACACATAGGAAATCAGCGAGCATAGGGCTTGTGTACCAGTTGTCTGTGAACAATGTATGGCCCTTGCCAAGGTTGTGATGTAGTTAGTGTGGTTGTCAGGTCCAGCTAATTACCCACACCTTACCTTGGCAAATAGCTGTCAGCCACACCTCCATACTTAAGCCTCAGATCTTTTGTTCTTGCCTGGCGTCAGGTCGTAACACGTGGCCTACACCTTATGGGAAAGGGGGATGCTTTGAGCACCATATAAGGTCATGAAAACGACTAGAGGAGACAGAGAGGTGGGTGACAGGTCCAGTGAGGAGGTCTCTGGACAGCGGGTGTGTAGTGGGCCACGCGTTGCGAATCTCGGGTCAGCTGGTTGGTGAATTAAGAGTGAGTATAAGTCCGTGTTACTGATAACATCTACCCTTTCCCCTGGTAATAAGTCTCATAGGTCAATGGTTATTGTATATAATTCTCTGTCAGGATATAATGTATTCTCGTTCTTTATGTTATTAAGTAAACGACAGCCATAGTTCCCATTTTTATTTGTACCTTCTTTTGCTATGCCCTATTTTGTTAAGCACTGGGATAATACAGGAGACGGGCTCACTTACTGGGGTACCTCAGGCAGAGTGGGTACAGGTCTCACATGGTGGCAGCGGTTTATGGCTTCATCATCTTGCGAACAACATCACCAGAAATGCCCAACATGCGCCTGCTATCATTGAGTGTATTTTTTCCTGTGTAGATAATGACATCCAACACAAGACCAGTCTCACAGTCACACATAACAAACAGTTTTATACCAAAGCGATTACGTTTGCTTGGTATATATTGTTTGAATGACAGTCATCCCTTGAACAGAACCAAGGACTCATCAACAACAATGTTCTTGATTGGATAAAAGTAGGCACTGAATTTTTGCTTGAGATACATAAACAATTCCCGGATTTTGTAGAGGAGGTCATTTCGGTTTGGTGTATTCCTGTCAGAGAAGTGCAACATTCTTAGCAATAGAATGAATCTGTTGCAGGGAAGGAGGTCACGGAAGACTGGAGTGCTAATGAAGTGGTCTGTGGACCAGTAGTTTGCTATATTGTTCTTATATGTATGTGGCATAAGCATGACAGTGCCAAGGAATAAATACATTTCAGCCATAGTTGTATCTTTCCACCTGCGCAGCCGTGACGATTCTGTAACATGTACATTGTCCTTTGTATACTGGTAGTACAGGTTGGTCTGGGTAACAATCAGTTTCATTATCGGCTCATCAAAGTATAGTTGAAAATAGTCTAACTCTGTAGACTCATTTGTGATGGGACAGTGTGGCATGATGCCACTACCACTGCCATCAAAATTGAAAGGATGTGGCACGAATGGTGTATGTTCAGTGCAATTCCATTCACGATCAGATGGTGCAGGGTGGACCTGTGGCATGGGACGTGGGGCAGCAGGAGGAGGGACGGGAGTGAGGCCAGCACATGGTTGAGAGGGTGCCTCGTGGTCCTTTGTCTGTCTGCACACCGCGCCATGTGGTCCAGGCATCGTGCCACCCACCACTTCTTCCTCCATCCCAGCATACTCTCCTTCATTATCACTATCACTGTCAGTGGCAGGGGTTTTGGAACGTGACCTGCTAAGACCCTTGCCTCTGACTGCATATGGCACACTGCCTGAACGTAGGTTATGACGCCCAAAAGTACGTTTCACTGGGGAATAATGATAATCACTGTCACTCGACGAATCGTCTATGGGCATAAAATCGATTTCATCATTGTCACTTATTATATCACTTTCACTATTGTCATCACCATAACACATGGAAAATGATAATTTCCTCTTGTGGAGTTGCCTTTGGGTAGCAACACTAACAACCCCAGAGGTGCTGGGCTGAGGGTCTGTGGCCACACTGGCCACACCAGATGTGCTGGGCTGAGGGTCTGGTATGGCCACACTGTCCACACTGGTCACCCCAGAGGTGATGGGCTGAGGGTCATCTGGGTTGTCATCAATAGTTTCACTAATTCCTTGATTATTAGTGGCTATATCACTGTCTAATTCACTAAACTCGCGTTCTGTTTCACTTTCCGGGTATAGTAGTGTTAATATGACGAGGCGTGAGTGAATCACGGGGGTTTGCCATGATGTTGACCCAAGATGGAGCTGAAACTAACTGGAGCTACCATGTGGTACCCTGGCGTCCCCGATTTTTTTCATACTGCGCACACTGAGTGCGCAGACCCATTCTCTCATGTCTAGGCGACTCAGGCCTATCGCGCTAAATTTGAATGAATGAAAAATAAAACGTAGATCTACGTTCGGGGCAGTACGCACGTGAACGTATATCTACGTGTGGACAGTTTAAGGGTTAAGTTTACCAAATAATATAATTTAATTATTTACTATTGATATAAACAACCTGCAAAATACTTTCAACTTGTCCCAATGTTATATCCCCAGATTGTTGATTTGAGTAAACTTGCTGTCTGCTATAATTAAAAACAGATATACAACTCCAGCAAACTATGATCAATTTCTCTTGTAGTATTAAGTAGTCTGTAAGCCATTAAATTTAGTCTGTCCATAATGCCATGGCATGATAGTGGCTCTCTTGCACTGCAACTCATTGTAATTATATAATCTCAATGTAAACTGCAACGCATTATTGTACTTATATAATCTCAATGTAAACTTGCAAGGAAATAAAAAATTTAATTTGAATTTGACAATGCCTTGTCCCATTTTAGGCAAATCTTAGAGATGCCGGAAACAGACCTCTCTGGACAGATTTTTTGTGCGATGGGTCCAGTGCCAGTAAAGACAAAGAAGGGAAGTAACCCTGGATAGGGAATTGATACCTGAAGTCCTTATGGAGGGAGATTCCCCTTCCAACCAATAACCTCTCCTCCTCCCTCTCCCCTCCTTGCGTCTTCCATACACCAACAAGAGTCTTCAATAAAGGTACAGTGGACCCTCGCTACTCGAACACTCCAGAACTCACCCTTTTATTTAAGTTTATTATTGTAAGTGCTTTTATAAGTGTATTTTTGGGGTTCTGAAATGGACTAATCTAATTTACATCATTCCTTATGGGAATAAATTCGTTTGGTAACAGCACTTGAACAGCATTCTGGAATGAGGGTGAGTTTTGGAGTGTTCGAATAGCGAGGGTCCACTGTAAAAGTGATATTAAATGTTCATTTATCCATTTCATTAGTCATTTATATTTATTTCTCATTGTTTTCTGTATGTAAAACTATAGTTTTTATCTATAAAATGTATTTTTTGTTAATACTTTTGGGTGTCTGGAACGGATTAATTGGATTTACATTATTTCTTATGGGAAATATTGCTTCAGTTTTCGTTGAATTTGGATTTTGTCAGACTTTCTGGAACGAATTAATGACGAAAACCGCGGTTCAACTGTATGTCATCAGGTAATAGTCTGATAGAATTGATAATACTACAGTGCTAATCAGATATCACAATCCCGGTTATAAAAATACAAATAGCATACAAGAATAATTTGTCATGCTGCAACTTAACCCTTTCAGGGTTTTCGCCGTACTAGTACAGCTTACGCACCAGGGTTATTGACGTACTAGTACGCCTAAATTCTAGCGCCCTCAAATCAAGCGGAAACAGGTTGGTAGGCCTAGATGTGAGACTGGGTCTGTGCGGTCAGTGTGTGCAGTATAAAAAAATTCCTGCACCACACAGTGCATAGTGAGGAAAAAATATCGTCGATACTGCTAACTTTGCGAGAACATAATTCCATTAGTTTTCCATCAAATTTCATAATTTTGGCGTCATTATGATCGGAAAAAGTCTCTATCATTTCATAAGAAAAAATAATTTTTTTTTTCCGAAAAATTTTCGACCCTGAGAACAAGTTTGGGAGAGGGCCTCTCAACCCTGAAAGGGTTTAGTAAATTTAACTTAACCCTTTGACTGCCGCAAGCCCATTTCTGAAAGTCATTCTATGTCGCAAAATATTCTAAAAAAAAAAAAATATTTTTTCTTATGAAATGATAGAGAATCTTTTCCCGATGGTAATGACACCAAAAGTATGAAATTTGATGGAAAACTTACGGAATTTCGCTCTCGCGAAGTTAGTGATCTCAGCGATATATACGCATCGGCGATTTCACCGAATTTGAGCCCTATTTTCAGCCAATTCCATTGTTCCAGTCAACCAAACTCATAGCTATTTCTATAGAACTCCATTTGTTCTATCGATTGAGTACAAAAAAACGCCAATTGCCCCTCTTATATTACTCTTGCTTTCTATTTTGATTATTTATTCACACAAAAAAATAGAAGATTTACTGTTATGCAGACTACTGCATTATTGTAAAAATGGTATAAATAATATCAATGCACTTGTGAAAGAATATTAGACGTGTGGCGTGATTTGTTTACTCAAATCGAATATTTCCGCTACTTTGAGCTCAATTTCAAGGTCGTTTTCATTATGAAACTAATCAAAATCATCTCTATTTCTGTAATATGTTTTCCATTCTATCAAATGAGACCAAGAAAAAGAGACTACAACCATAAATACGTACTGTACAAAAATACACCTCAAAGTCGGTGTTTTAATCCAAAAACACGGTTTGAGTTTTTTTATTCTCATTATGTACTGCGTGCTGCAGGATTTTTTTTATACAGCGCACACTGACCACACAGACCCACTCTCTCACATGTGGGCCTACCAGCTTTCTCCCGCTTGATTTGAAGCCGCTAGAATTTTTGAGTATACGTATATACGTCCGAAACACTGGCTCGTAAGACGTATACGTATATATGACCGAAACAGTCAAAGGGTTAATAGGGGTATTAACAGGGACAAAATAATCATCTAGTACAGGTGTTATTATTTTTTTAACACTCCGGCTATCTCCCACAAAGCTAGTGACCCTAACAAAGGAGAAAACACTTTTGCTCTCACTTATTCAATCACTGTCTTGCTAGAAAGGGGCTCATATCACAGTTCAGGTAATCCTCCAAGTCACAACAACCTCATCCCTCCTCTAAAGTGCAAACACCGTTCTTTCCACCTCTAGGACTCTAGTCCTGTTAACTGGTTTCCCTGAATTCCTTTATAAATGCTACCTTGCTCACCCTCCAGCACATCAAATCATAAAAAACACTTGCTTTCACTCACTCCTATCTAACGTGCTCACACAAGCCTGCTGTATGTCCAGGCCCCTAGCACTCAAAACCTCTTTTACCCCCTTCCTCCAACCTTTCCTAGGATGACTCCTACCCTTCCTTCCCTCCTGGAGGGCATTCCTAGTCATACTATTTTTCTCCTCTAAATGTCCAAACCATCTCTATCAGTGTCTTTTTAGTAATTTATACAGAAGGGGTTACTAACCCCTTGTTCTCGTCATTTTAATAGTCTTTCACAATATGCACAAGCACAACAAACCGGCAGCGGCAACAGCGGCATCTGAGCTCCGTACTTTTCTCATCACCCAGAGTTTATCAATGCTCCTATGATGACCTAGCTGCAAGCAAAACTGCACTAACCAACGTAGCATCCAGAATGACCCAAGAATACCAGCAGTGAGACCTACAAACCAAATAAACTGATGATTAAAGGAAGACTGCCCCTCAAACCTAAAGCACCACCCCGCTGCCAAACAAACGCTTACCAGCCTACAGCTTCATCTTGCTGCACCAACTTCTCCGACTACTGTGTTAAAATGAGAAGTAACATCAGAAGAACCAATTCCAAAATCAACAAGAAAACACCAAGAAATCTACTAGTCAACTTGTCTACCCAGGACGCCGGTACACCCTCCACCCCCCTCACCACCACCCAGGGCGACGCATCAACAACAAACATGGCTGCCTCCCCCACAAGCTCCCCCTTCACTGGTCTCACCCCAGATAATCTCTCAGGTATGATGAATGATCCAGATACACTAAAGTCATACATCATCAAATTAATCAATGAAAATATGGACCAACGTAAAGCACTTCTGCAACAAGATACCAGGATGACACAACTTGAAAACAAAATCCTCAGCCTTGAACAAAAGTTAACAACATCTGGAATGACTGATTTTGGCAAAACCCTCCAAACTGTCATTGATAGCCACACTGAACAGATAACATCTATAAACACAAAGGTTGAGGAAGCAGTAAAGGAGTGGAAGAACAACATGGATAACCAGTTTAATGACTACCTTGCACTACAAGAGGAAAAAACCGAGCAAGATAAGTTATCAGACGCAGTAATAGTGAAGTCCATTCTTTCCCAGTGATATGACTCAAGCAAACAGTAAAGACATTACTATACAGATCATCAAAGATCAAATAAACGTTAATGTACCAGTGACAGATATAAAAGAAGCACGATTACTAGGCTCCCATGGTAGAAAAAGTGTTATGATTAGATTCACCACACATGACAGGAAAATAGATCTAATTAAATCATCTATTATAGCCAGGAAACAGGTCTACATAAATGAATGTTTGACCAAAAAATGTCAGAACCTCTGGTATAGAATCAGAAGACTTAAGCGAGAGAATAATGATAAAATCCACCAATGTTTCACCCGGGATGGAAAAATCCTAGTGAAGAAAACAAGTGTAGGTCAGTTGTATACTATCACAAATGAGAATGAACTATCAAGATTCCTTAGGGATGCAAATATTACAGAGACTGTCTAAACACAATGTCCAAAACCAAACCCCTACGTATAGTGTAGTGTATGTTTTGCCCATCTACCTCATT
>WNWK01023476.1:0-31051 GCA_009830355.1 Cherax destructor
ACAACAGTCACTACGCCACTACAACAGTCACACTACGCCGCTACAACAGTCACACTACGCCGCTACAACAGTCACACTACGCGCTACAACAGTCACACTACGCCGCTACAACAGTCACACTACGCCGCTACAACAGTCACACTACGCCGCTACAACAGTCACACTACGCCGCTACAACAGTCACACTACGCCGCTACAACAGTCCACTAGCCGCTACAACAGTCACACTACGCCGCTACAACAGTCACACTACGCCGCTACAACAGTCACACTACGCCGCTACAACAGTCACACTACGCCGCTACAACAGTCACACTACGCCGCTACAACAGTCACACTACGCCGCTACAACAGTCACACTACGCCGCTACAACAGTCACACTACGCCGCTACAACAGTCACACTACGCCGCTACAACAGTCACACTACGCCGCTACAACAGTCACACTACGCCGCTACAACAGTCACACTACGCCCTACAACAGTCACCTACGCCGCTACAACAGTCACACTACGCCGCTACAACAGTCACACTACGCCGCTACAACAGTCACCACTACGCCGCTACAACAGTCACACTACCGCTACGTCACACTACGCCGCAAAAGTCACACTACGCCGCTACAACAGTCACACTACGCCGCTACAACAGTCACACTACGCCGCTACAACAGTCACACTACGCCGCTACAACAGTCACACTAGCCCTACCATCACTACGCCGCTACAACAGTCACACTACGCCGCTACAACAGTCACACTACGCCGCTACAACAGTCACACTACGCCGCTACAACAGTCACACTACGCCGCTACAACAGTCACACTACGCCGCTACAACAGTCACACTACGCCGCTACAACAGTCCACTACGCCTACAACAGTCACACTACGCCCTACAACAGTCACACTACGCCGCTACAACAGTCACACTACGCCGCTACAACAGTCACACTACGCCGCTACACACTACGCCGCTACAACAGTCACTACGCCGCTACAACAGTCACACTACGCCGCTACAACAGTCACACTACGCCGCTACAACAGTCACACTACGCCGCTACAACAGTCACACTACGCCGCTACAACAGTCACACTACGCCGCTACAACAGTCACACTACGCCGCTACAACAGTCACACTACGCCGCTACAACAGTCACACTACGCCGCTACAACAGTCACACTACGCCGCTACAACAGTCACACTACGCCGCTACAACAGTCACACTACGCCGCTACAACAGTCACACTACGCCGCTACAACAGTCACACTACGCCGCTACAACAGTCACATACGCCTCTACAACAGTCACACTACGCCGCTACAACAGTCACACTACGCCGCTACAACAGTCACACTACGCCGCTACAACAGTCACACTACGCCGCTACAACAGTCACACTACGCCGCTACAACAGTCACACTACGCCGCTACAACAGTCACACTACGCCGCTACAACAGTCACACCGCCAACGTCTACGCCGCTACAACAGTCACACTACGCCGCTACAACAGTCACACTACGCCGCTACAACAGTCACACTACGCCGCTACAACAGTCACACTACGCCGCTACAACAGTCACACTACGCCGCTACAACAGTCACACTACGCCGCTACAACAGTCTACGCCCTACAACGTCACTACGCCGCTACAACAGTCACACTACGCCGCTACAACAGTCACACTACGCCGCTACAACAGTCACACTACGCCGCTACAACAGTCACACTACGCCGCTACAACAGTCACACTACGCCGCTACAACAGTCACACTACGCCGCCATACCCCTACAACAGTCACACTACGCCGCTACAACAGTCACACTACGCCGCTACAACAGTCACACTACGCCGCTACAACAGTCACACTACGCCGCTACAACAGTCACACTACGCCGCTACAACAGTCACACTACGCGCTACAACAGTCACACTACGCCGCTACAACAGTCACACTACGCCGCTACAACAGTCACACTACGCCGCTACAACAGTCACACTACGCCGCTACAACAGTCACACTACGCCGCTACAACAGTCACACTACGCCGCTACAACAGTCACACTACGCCGCTACAACAGTCACACTACGCGCTACAACAGTCACACTACGCCGCTACAACAGTCACACTACGCCGCTACAACAGTCACACTACGCCGCTACAACAGTCACACTACGCGCTACAACAGTCACACTACGCCGCTACAACAGTCACACTACGCCGCTACAACAGTCACACTACGCGCTACAACAGTCACACTACGCCGCTACAACAGTCACACTAGCGCTACAAATACACGGCTCAACAGTCATACGCCGCTACAACAGTCACACTACGCCACTACAACAGTCACACTACGCCGCTACAACAGTCACACTACGCCGCTACAACAGTCACACTACGTCGCTACAACAGTCACACTACGCCGCTACAACAGTCACACTACGCCGCTACAACAGTCACACTACGCAGCTACAACAGTCACACTATGTCGCTACAACAGTCACACTACGCCGCTACAACAGTCACACTACGTCGCTACAACAGTCACACTACGCCGCTACAACAGTCACACTACGCTACTATAACAGTCACACTACGCCGCTACAACAGTCACACTACGCCGCTACAACAGTCACACTACGCCGCTACAACAGTCACACTACGCCGCTACAACAGTCACACTACGCCGCTACAACAGTCACACTACGCCGCTACAGCAGTCACACTACTCCGCAAGGTGTTCCGTCACTGGAGGAAGGGGATACAAGAGGAGATATGTTAACTACATATAAAGTACCCCAGCTAGGGTAGACACGTAGGATCTCTGTAGTACCATACCTTAATCAAGATCATGGTGACATGCCTTGACATGACATACCCAGATACCATGAGAGATATTAGAGAAATATTTTATTATAGACATAGAAATATTAGACTTGTGTTCGTAGAAAGTCTAAATGTAGGTTCATGAGACAGTAACACACACACACACAACAGTTAAATACATACACAACAGCATCAGAGCCAGCAACAGCAGCAACAGCAACAGCAGCAGCAGCAGAAACAACAGCAGCAGCAGCAGCAGCAGAAACAACAGCAGCAACAGCAGCAGCAGAAACAACAGCAGCACAGCAGCACACTAATTTTATACTGTGTGTTGTGGCGCCAGTGTGTCTGCCACGGTCACTACCAGTACCTTCACAGAACATCCTGTCTCATGTTGAGAAAATGCTGGCAGAGTACATGGGAGTAAAGTAGAGGACGTAGGAAAGACATACCCGAGACTTGGAAGTCCACACCGAGCCTATCCCCGGAGAACTATCTACTTCTACCTAGGGCTTCTACCTGGTATCATTGCACCAGTGGTATAAAATACAGATAGATTGATAAATTAGACACATACATGACATCTGGGTATCTTTATTTTGAAGACGTTTTGCCAATCAGTGACTTAATCGATTCATTACAGAGCTATGGCAGAGAGTGGAATATGAGGTAATCAGTCCCCCAATATTGCAGAATTTTATACAGACGACAGTGGAAGACGAGGTAATCAATCTCCCAACCTTGAAGGTGTTCAGTACCTTAGTGATGAATATGGTGCATAGGAAGGAAGATGGATGTTTGTATTACTGGAGTCAGATAAGGTGCAACAGTTGAAGGCACTGCTACTGGTGTGCGGGACCCACCAGTACGTCACGCTAAAGCGTTGGACCAAAGGTTAGTAAGTATATTACTGTGCATATTAATTAAGACAGTGATTAAATAAGACATTTATTTGAAAAATTAATGGTTAATTGAAAAATACACGGCAATGATATGACATATAATTGATTTAATAAGAGATATGACTACCCTTTGCTTTTATAAATATTCCTACACGCTTTGGCATAGAATCGACCAATGTTGAACACATTTGGGCAAGTTCTTCGTCGTGGCACTAGGTCCTAATAACAGCAGCAATTACCTTCTCCACAGTTGAACAGTCCTGTTTCGTGATCAGGCGTTTGGTTATTGCCCATAGATTCTCAACTGGATTGAGGTTAGGAGAGTTTCCAAGCCAGTTTAGAACGCTTGGCTCACTCTCTTCGAAGAACGTCAGCATTTTTCTTGAAGCAAGATCCTGCTGGAAAATGCCTTCTCCGTCAGGAAAGTCTCTATCCACAATGGGAAGCAAATGAGTTGCCAGGATTGCCTTGTATCTGTCACTGTTCATCGTTCCCTCAACAATAACAAGCCGTCCAGGGCCTTTAGCAGTAAACTACCCAAAACATCTTAGGTGGGTGTTTTGGTACGTGTTGAATGTGTCCATTCCGAAGAGGTTTGCCTTTGCTGCGTCTCACTCCAGTTTCCTGTGTTATGTAGACACGTACAGTGTGGAGGATGGTAACGGTATCATGGTAGCACTGTGTGTTATGTAGACACGTACAGTGTGGAGGATGGTAACGGTATCATGGTAGCACTGTGTGTTATGTAGACACGTACAGTGTGGAGGATGGTAACGGTATCATGGTAGCACTGTGTGTTATGTAGACACGTACAGTGTGGAGGTGGTAACGGTATCATGGTAGCACTGTGTGTTATGTAGACACGTACAGTGTGGAGGATGGTAACGGTATCATGGTAGCACTGTGTGTTATGTAGACACGTACAGTGTGGAGGATGGTAACGGTATCATGGTAGCACTGTGTGTTATGTAGACACGTACAGTGTGGAGGATGGTAACGGTATCATGGTAGCACTGTGTGTTATGTAGACACGTACAGTGTGGAGGGTGGTAACGGTATCATGGTAGCACTGTGTGTTATGTAGACACGTACAGTGTGGAGGATGGTAACGGTATCATGGTAGCACTGTGTGTTATGTAGACACGTACAGTGTGGAGGATGGTAACGGTATCATGGTAGCACTGTGTGTTATGTAGACACGTACAGTGTGGAGGATGGTAACGGTATCATGGTAGCACTGTGTGTTATGTAGACACGTACAGTGTGGAGGGTGGTAACGGTATCATGGTAACACTGTGTTATGTAGAGAAGCACCAACATATGCACAGCGTGTCATACGAGCAGTCAGTCAGTCAGTCAGTCAGTCAGTCGTGATTCTTGCACTACTTTCCTCTCCACTTTTATGAGTACAGTATGGAGAAAAATATGGGAAACTTAACGAGCAGGTAGTATTGTCTTGAAGCAGCTCCAGTCCTTGACAGTGGTGGTGTGGAACTGGTGGATTCAGTCCTTGACAGTGGTGGTGTGGAACTGGTGGATTCAGTCCTTGACAGTGGTGGTGTGGAACTGGTGGATTCAGTCCTTGACATTGGTGGTGTGGAACTGGTGGATTCAGTCCTTGACAGTGGTGGTGTGGAACTGGTGGATTCAGTCCTTGACATTGGTGGTGTGGAACTGGTGGATTCAGTCCTTGACAGTGGTGGTGTGGAACTGGTGGATTCAGTCCTTGACAGTGGTGGTGTGGAACTGGTGGATTCAGTCCTTGACATTGGTGGTGTGGAACTGGTGGATTCAGTCCTTGACATTGGTGGTGTGGAACTGGTGGATTCAGTCCTTGACATTGGTGGTGTGGAACTGGTGGATTCAGTCCTTGACAGTGGTGGTGTGGAACTGGTGGATTCAGTCCTTGACAGTGGTGGTGTGGAACTGGTGGATTCAGTCCTTGACATTGGTGGTGTGGAACTGGTGGATTCAGTCCTTGACAGTGGTGGTGTGGAACTGGTGGATTCAGTCGTTGAAGTCACAGACCCGCTCAGACGCCGCCCCCCCCAGGTTACCCGTGGCCAACACATTTTTTTTCTGATATCATTCAGTTATTTATCAACTTGCCATGATTATATACCATTTTCAGAATACAACACTGTCTATATTAGTTATTAATGATCTAGTTTCAGTACAACCTCAAGCTATTTGGTCATCTTTACATGGGGATAAATTATCCCCATTGCTGGTGTTGACTCAAATACCCAACAAGTGGGTATATCTCGCATAGTTTCAGGTTCTCAGTATCTAAAAGAAACTCTTATTACACTTACTCGGCTCCCTGTTATTACCAGTTTCGTATTCTCCCTGTATGCTTTCCCTTCCCTGGTCTGTGAAACTAGTACATTTTCTGACCTCCACTTTGTATTATGTCATGAAGATTGCACATGACAACCCTAGACGCTACGTATCTTAGCAGACTAAATTTAATAAAGATATTGTCAGACTACGCGAGAAAGTGACAGGTGAGTTTCACACGACCTTCATTCTATCTAAACCGGATTATGAAGATCAAGTGTATTGCTCTGATTCATCAGCAATTCTCTCCAAACTTGATGTCGCTCATCATCAAGGCTGATAATGTTCGTTATCAGGGATTAGGTCTATATCTTGGTGTCTTCCGATCGTCTCTAGTCAAATGTTTTTTTATGTAGACTCTAGTGTTGCCTCATCACCAGACTATTCGTTGACTACACTAGTTGCTTCGCTTTCATGACCCTGCAACACTTGGAACGATCACAAATGTTAGTAAAGTTGACGCATTCAATCACCATCCTTCTTTATAATACCCTTTTACCCTTCACCTTTAGGCTCTAGTTACTTCTCTATATTTACCTCCCTTTTCTCTTCACTCTGTTCATTTCTATTCCACTTTAGAAGGTAACGATGGTTGGAGGATGTACCTTCCTCTCTCCTTTTCCAGACTCATGTCAATGCTATGGACATGAGCGTCTTCTTCTCAGACACTTTTCACTTTCACTTTCATGCCGCTGCTGTGAGCAGTGTTGACCATAACCCCTCTGAGGGAGTAGAATATACAGCTGGTTTCCCAGATGGTATGATACAGGGACGTTTACTGGATATGTCTAGTATTTTCACGGCAGAGTTACATGCATTGTTTGCAGTGTTATGTTCTTCTTGCAGCAAGAGTCACGTACACTTCCTGCAGCCAAAGTTATATGTACTTCTTGCAGCCATCATCCATATTGCTTCTCTTCCTTCTTTCATTGTTATCTCTGACTCTCAACATTGCCTTACAAGCTATTAAGAACTTTGACTTCTCGCTTCCCATCGTCCTTCACACTGAGCACTGGCTGGCTGTGTCACCTCTTCAGCAAGCATAAAGACCTCATCTTCTGCTGGGTCGTCACGGGTATTCTGGTGTCTACGACAATGAACTTGCAGACTCTTCTGCGCCTCCCGTAGCCCAAGACCTCTCCTTCTCTCGCAGAGATTTAACCGTTCAAGCGCTCACCAGTTTTGTCTAAGAGCATCTGGCATCAATGTCACCATCATCGGTCTGGGTCAAAGGTAAAGTTGGTCTTCTTGGTCGGCTTCTTTTCATCGATGTCACGTTCGGGAAACAACTCTGGCGCTATTGAGTTCTGGTCATACAAAACTGACATGTGGCTATCACCAGGAGAGGATTGACATCAAATACTCGATTCTCTGTGACAACTTTTCGACTTGATAAAGCCCAATGTGGGCGAAATGTTGCCAATAAAAGATCGCACAATGCTGCATTTCTCTTTTCCACACAGCTATTACATAGAGAAGTGCCTGGCAGCTCGCTGAGCAACCTGCCAGGCTTCTTCCAGAGACGAGCATCTTTTGTTTACAGTGTTCCATTTACCAACGACCACAAAGGCTGCACAACTGTGTTCTTGTGCTCGTGTGTGTGTGTGTGTGTGTGTGTGTGTGTGTGTGTGTGTGTGTGTGTGTGTGTGTAGGAGAAGAGAGTGAGAGAGAGAGAGAGAGAGAGAGAGATCAGACATGATCCGGATACAAGCATCATTCAGGGTCAATTTCTTGACGAGTAATTTGTTAACTAATTTTTTACCGTTTTTCTTTTCTTTCAGTGACATAATGTTAATGATTTAAAGCCACGACCCATGACCACGAACGACGTAACCCTCGACCACGAACGACGTAACCCTCGACCACGAACGACGTAACCCTCGAGCACAGTGTCAAATATACCAGCCTACGACTCTATGGTACACGACAGCAATGAAGATTTCGGGAAGGAGAGAATTCAACTATCCGTAGATAGTGATCCAAAGATATTTACATCCCACCCCCACGCTCAGGCACACGGGTCCAGGAGCTATGTGTCGACCCCTGCAAACAGTACTCGGTGAACACACACAATACGTCAGTGTCCAGCAGACTCTATGGAATGTTCCTCTAAACCGGCCACCTGCTCACAAAGGCTGGTAACGAAGACTTGGATAACTTGAGGCCAGATAAATGGTCCTCTGGGAGAATATGGATAAGAGCTGGATAATGAGCTGAACAGGATATGGATAACTTACGATATATGGCTATATAATGTGAAACCAGATAGAGGGAGCCGGATAACATAGAGTAGATCAAAAAGACCCGATAAAGGGCTGGCTAGCATGGCCCGGATAACTGGATAATTGGACTGGATACTGAAGATAGGATAATACTGATGATTGGGAAAGTATAATGTCGAACTAATAACCAGGGACTGGATAATGGGATATATAACAGAAATAGGGAAAACAGGGACTGGATAATGGGTTATATAACAGAAATAGGGAAAACAGGGACTGGATAAGGGGTTATATAACAGAAATAGGGAATCAGGGACTGGATAATGGGTTTTGTAACAGAAATATGGAATCAGGGACTGGATAATGGGTTATATAACAGAAATAGGGAATCAGGGACTGGATAATGGGTTATACAATAAAAATTGGTGGAATAGGGACCGGATGTGAGTACCCAGAGGGGTGATGACGTCACTAGCTGGCAGAATGCCAGGATTCCTCTTCAGGTCAGACCAAACACCCACCCACCTGCCCGCCCACCCTCTCACTCTCTCCTCCACCAACCCACCTACACACCCACGCACCCTCTCAAACTGCCGCCCACCCACCACCCACCGCCACCCACTCACCGTCCTCTGCCACCCACTCGCCGCCCACTCTTCCCTGACCTCCGACGCTGACCTAACGTTGACCCTGGGGTCAACATGACGTCAGAATCCCGTATCCGTATCCCTGACCCTGACTTCCGCTTCATCGAAAACGTTTCTTGTATAATCAATGCATCCGAACAAGTTCCCGAACGACCAAACGACTTCGAACGACACTCTGAGGTGTTCGCAACCTATTCGAACACCTCCGAGAAATGGGAAAGGGAAGGGAAGCACAACGGAGGCGAAGTCGAAGACGTGGCAGAGATCGAAGATACGGATGAGTGTGAGCACCATTCAAGAATTTTAATTACTGAGGACACGACTAGCTTAGCCGGATGTAGCACCGCTTGTAGCACCGCTTGTAGCACACGACTAACTTAGCCGGATGTAGCACCGCTTGTAGCACACGACTAACTTAGCCGGATGTAGCACCGCTTGTAGCACCGCTTGTAGCACACGACTAACTTAGCCGGATGTAGCACCGCTTGTAGCACCGCTTGTAGCACACGACTAGCTTAGCCGGATGTAGCAACGCTTGTAGCACACGACTATCTTAGCCGGATGTAACGCCGCTTGCAGCACCAACAGCACACGACTTGCTCAGCCGGATGTAACGCCGCTTGCAGCACCAACAGCACACGACTTGCTCAGCCGGATATAGCGCCGCTTGCAGCACCAACAGCACACAACTACAACAGTACAAAACAGTTACAATGGAAGAACCAAAACAGTATAAGCTTAAAGGCCAGTGTAAAACTAACGGTAGGAACGTCAGCAACAGCTAGATCAACGGTACAAAGAACAGCAATGTAACGAACAACAGCAGAAGCACGAAATAAAAGAGTAGCAACAGTATCAGCAGCAACAGTAGCACCAGCACACAACAGTGGCACCTCATATCAGCAGCAGCAGCAACAGCAGCAGCACACGACAGAAGCACCTTGCAGTAACAGCAGCAACACACGACAGAAGCACCTTGCAGCAACAGCAGCAGCACACGACAGAAGCACCTTGCAGTAACAGCAGCAACACACGACAGAAGCACCTTGCAGCAACAGCAGCAACACACGACAGAAGCACCTTGCAGCAACAGCAGCAACACACGACAGAAGCACCTTGCAGCAACAGCACACGACAGAAGCACCTTGCAGTAACAGCAGCAACACACGACAGAAGCACCTTGCAGTAACAGCAGCAACACACGACAGAAGCACCTTGCAGCAACAGCAGCAACACACGACAGAAGCACCTTGCAGTAACAGCAGCAACACACGACAGAAGCACCTTGCAGCAACAGCACACGACAGAACACCTTGCAGCAACAGCAGCAACACACGACAGAAGCACCTTGCAGCAACAGCAGCAACACACGACAGAAGCACCTTGCAGCAACAGCAGCACAACACGACAGAAGCACCTTGCAGCAACAGCAGCAGCAACACACGACAGAAGCACCTTGCAGCAACAGCAGCAGCACACGACAGAAGCACCTTGCAGCAACAGCAGCAGCAACACACGACAGAAGCACCTTGCAGCAACAGCAGCAGCAGCACACGACAGAAGCACCTTGCAGCAACAGCAGCAGCAACACACGACAGAAGCACCTTGCAGCAACAGCAGCAGCAACACACGACAGAAGCACCTTGCAGCAACAGCAGCAGCACACGACAGAAGCACCTTGCAGCAACAGCAGCAACACACGACAGAAGCACCTTGCAGCAACAGCAGCAGCACACGACAGAAGCACCTTGCAGCAACAGCAGCAGCAACACACGACAGAAGCACCTTGCAGCAACAGCACACGACAGAAGCACCTTGCAGCAGCAGCAGCAGCACACGACAGAAGCACCTTGCAGCATCACTAGACAAGATCACTATCACCAGATACTCCACCACTTCCGCCCACACTCATCTGCCTCTCTGACACGCGTACTGATGCTCCCCTCCCTCCCCCTCCCTTCATCCATCCCTCCCTCTCTCTCTTTCTCTTGCTTCTTTCCTGACACGCGTACTGATGCTTCCCCTCCCTCCCCCTCCCTTCATCCATCCCTCCCTCTCTCTCTTTCTCTTGCTTCTTTCCTGACACGCGTACTGATGCTTCCCTCCCTCCCCCTCCCTTCATCCATCCCTCCCTCTCTCTCTTTCTCTTGCTTCTTTCCTGACACGCGTACTGATGCTCCCATCCCCTCTCCCTTACTCCCTCCAACCCTCTCTCCCTTAAACCTGTACCGATGCTCTCACTTATTCCTAATTCTCTCTCGTTCTCTCTCCCTCTCTCTCTCTCTCTCTCTCTCTCTCTCTCTCTCTCTCTCTCTCTCTCTCTCTCTCTCTCTCTCTCTCTCTCTTATTTAGTTTAATGGTTTTATTATGCACCCCTTACCCTTGGTGTTAGTGGTAGTCACCCCTTACCCTTGGTGTTAGTGGTAGTCACCTCATACCCATGGTGTTAGTGAGAGTCATCCCATACCCATGGTGTTAGTGGTAGTCACCTCTTACCCATGGTATGGGTGGTATTCAAAAGATTACAGAGGACCATAATGGGTCCAGGGAGTGGGCAGGCATGCAATAACTAAGTTACAGTAATAAGAAATAATTCACAAGTTTATTTTTGGTTAGAGGCGACAAGAATGCTTTATACAGACTGTGAATTACCACCAAAACATGACAGTCATGTAATACTGGTGTATATATATTATATAATATTTACCCTTCCTCCCGTCCTCACTGGAGTCCCTGCCCTGGATGATAACTCAGTCATCCAGACTCTGTCCTGGACGACAACTCAGTCATCCACATCCTGGCCTGGACGACAACTTGTCATCCACATCCTGGCCTGGACGACAACTTGTCATCCACATCCTGGCCTGGACAACAACTTGTCATCCACATCCTGGCCTAGATGACAACTCAGTCATCCACATCCTGGCCTAGAGGACAACTCAGTCATCCACATCCTGGCCTGGACAACAACTTGTCATCCACATCCTGGCCTGGATGACAACTTGTCATCCACATCCTGGCCTAGAGGACAACTCAGTCATCCACATCCTGGCCTAGAGGACAACTCAGTCATCCACATCCTGGCCTGGATGCTAACTCAATCATCCACAAAGGTAGGAGAGTAGTTGGTAGACGTCTGGAACTTTCGGAGGATGTACAGCATATCAGTGAGAGGTCCTTAGTCTTAAGGAACTGGAGTTACCGCCCCTTCCTTGGATCAAACCTGAATACCTCGCAATGCACCAGGTAGCTGCATGACTCCCTTACGGGCTTAGCGCTCATCCATAGGTAGGCCGTGGTCCAGGTTTGAGGGCAAGTATTCGGACGCTTTGTTTACAAATATCTCACAGCGCGGGAAAGCGTTGCCAGTTATCCTCTTTTTGCGTCACTATGGTCGACGCTCACAGCGTCTTGCTTGTCTTATCTCACACTTATTGCCTCACCCACTCACCTGGGAGCTCCGGGTGCCCAGGTAACACTAATGAAGTGACGTCATACTTCCGGTGGAGCCTCCAGCGTGGCGCACGCCTCCACCAGTGTTGCCACCTCTTCTCCCCCTTTTTTTTGCCGCCAGGAATGGCTGTGTTCAAATGCGTGGATTCAGGGTCCGTCTGGATAGAGCTTCGTCCTCCTTTTCTGAAGATGTTTGGTTCATTTTAAGTGTTTATTTAATTCATCCTTCCACCGATGTTTATATATTGAGATACCTTCTTATATTGGAGCAGCACTAACAGTCTAGCTGATCACCTTATCAAACAGGAAGCCTGGTTATAATATTATTATTATTTTCGTGGAGAAGAGCAGAGAAAGATATGAGTCACACATTGGATCAAGAGCCTGTCACCATCAAGACCCCCCACGTTATATTCATTGGTTAATGGGGGTTAAAGCCTATCCACTACACGAGGGTCATTATTTTTCTTCATGGGGTTGAAAGTCTGTCTACTACACCAGTGCCATTAAGGTTACGTGTCACACTTGTATATATCCACCGAGATATATACTATAGGATACATACTGAGATACATTATATGATAGATATTGAGGTACATACCGAAATTCATACCGAGATACATACCGAGATATATACAATGAGATACATACCCAGATATATACTATGAGATATATTTTAAAATACATACTACAAGATACATACTGGGGGATACATATTGAGATACATACTGTGGGAAACATACTGAGATGCATACTGTGGGATACATATTAAGATACATACTGAGATACGTCCTCTGGGATATATAATGATATATTATGCTGCAGTATGATTCACTAAGAAACAACATACAAACGAGCCAAGTTTTTGGTTGAGTTACAGAACACTGCTGGATCTACCTTCCCTCTGAGGCTTCCACTGCAACAAACTATACACTTGTTTATGAACCGATTTGACAAGAACTTTGAGAATGTCGTATGCAAGTAGTACCCTTAAAACTGTCAAAATATTATTATTATTATTATTATTATTATTATTATTATTATTATTATTATTATTATTATTGTTATTATTATTATTATTATTATTGTTATTATTATTATTATTATTATTATTAATTAATCGTTATCATAAGACGTCTCCCCAGCCTTCAGCAGTCCAAAACTCAAGGAATATGACTCTTTCCTCAAGACCATGCTAGAGAGTGTATTGAATCTTTCCCTCGAAGATGGACAGTGGTTGCAAGCCTCACTTCCAGTCAGGCTTGTGGGGCTGGGAGTACGCAAATCCTCCCAGATTACCCTACCAGCTTTCCTATCCTCTTCCATAGCATCAAATGAGTTAATAAGACAAATTCTTCCGGACAACTTCAGTGATTCAGCAGGAATACAGGACCCTAGCTACACCAGTGCCATCACTGAATGGGAGACTCTTGCTGCTCCAACACCAAAACCTAGTGCAGCACTGGCCTACAAACAGTCAAGCTGGGATGGCCCCATCGCTGAAAAGGTGTTTGCCAACATGCTTAGGGCTGTAATATCAGACAGGGAGACTGCCCGTCTCCAAGCTGTGAGTGCACATCACTCTAGGGACTTCTTCCAAATAGTTCCCATTTCGGCAATGGGAACACGCCTTGACCCTAAGACCCTCTGTATTGCAGTGGCTCTTCGCCTTGCTGCCCCAATTCACACGAAATATATGTGTATTTGCGGCGATGCGCAAGCCAACCAATATGGTCTACATGATCTTAACTGTTCCAAAACCAAGGGCTGGCATGCAAGACACAATGAGGTCAACGACATCATAAAGAGAACCCTTGCTACAGCTGGATGCCCAGCCGAGAGAAAGCCCCGATCACTAGGAGCCAACAATACCCACAACCCAGCAAACCGCCCTGACGGGATCACCATCTATCCTTGGAAGAATGGCAAGCTCTTAGCATGGGACTACACCTGCGTGTCGACACTGGCTGACACCTACATCCATCACAGTGTCGGGCGACAGGGAGGAGCTGCTGACCACAGGGAGGAGTACAAGATCGGCAAGTACAGGGACATAAGCCAACAGTATCAATTTGTCCCAGTATGATCAGAGACCTTGGGATCATGGGGAAAAAATGTCACACGTTTCCTTAAAGAACTGGGTTCCAGACTCATCGACACCACCAAGGACCCAAGGGCAGCCACTTTCATGTTCCAGCGCCTCAGCGTGGCCATCCAGAGGGGAAATGCATGCTGCATACTGGGCTCGGGTCATCTTCCACTGTTTTCATTATCTACACTTGCACGTATTTCAGTATTGAACTGATAAAGCACTGGTTAGTGAAATATCTTCAGATAAGGTTACTCAGGTGTTGCACATGTGTTTAAATCCTCATATTGTCAGTATTATATAACATTATTGTAATGTAACTTGGAAAACGTTGCTCTTACATCCGGCAACTGTTTTATGTTACAAGCAGTACGGAACTCTTACACAGAGAGTGACACTCACGTCATTGATGGTGGTAGAGAGAGGAACTAGTCCGGTAACGTAGGATATAGGCAGGGATGTGTGACGTCACCATGGGTGTTTAGTATTCTTATAGATGGGTTTGTTGTAGTAGTACAAGGTGTGGGGAGAAGTGAAGGATAGTGAGTCTGACACAACGTGGGAGCTGTGTGGGGAGAAGTGAAGGATAGTGAGTCTGACACAACGTGGGAGCTGTGTGGGGAGAAGTGAAGGATAGTGAGTCTGACACAACGTGGGAGCTGTGTGGGGAGAAGTGAAGGATAGTGAGTCTGACACAACGTGGGAGCTGTGTGGGGAGAAGTGAAGGATAGTGAGTCTGACACAAAGTGGGAGCTGTGTGGGGAGAAGTGAAGGATAGTGAGTCTGACACAAAGTGGGAGCTGTGTGGGGAGAAGTGAAGGATAGTGAGTCTGACACAACGTGGGAGCTGTGTGGGGAGAAGTGAAGGATAGTGAGTCTGACACAACGTGGGAGCTGTGTGGGGAGAAGTGAAGGATAGTGAGTCTGACACAAAGTGGGAGCTGTGTGGGGAGAAGTGAAGGATAGTGAGTCTGACACAACGTGGGAGCTGTGTGGGGAGAAGTGAAGGATAGTGAGTCTGACACAACGTGGGAGCTGTGTGGGGAGAAGTGAAGGATAGTGAGTCTGACACAAAGTGGGAGCTGTGTGGGGAGAAGTGAAGGATAGTGAGTCTGACACAACGTGGGAGCTGTGTGGGGAGAAGTGAAGGATAGTGAGTCTGACACAAAGTGGGAGCTGTTGCAAAGGTTAGTGGAGGAATATGGGAGGAGAGGACGAAGACGAAAATTGAAATTAACAGAAAAAAATATTCAGACAATGAAATATTGAATATGAAATTATAGGGAGGGAGTATGGAGGAAATGAATGTGTTGAGATACCTGGGAGTAGACTTGACGCCACATGAGTGTATGAAAAACCAGGTGAACCACATGTACTAAAGTATATGTGGAAACAAAGGTTATTAATGTAAGCAAAAAAAGAGTATAGTTATACCCACTTTTATGTGGTTGTAAAACATGAGTTTTAAGAGTGCAGCGACGAGGAGGCTGGAGGCTGTGGAGATGTCGTGTCTGAGAGCAATGTGTGAATGTTATGCAGAGAATTATGAGTAAAGAAACTAGAAGACAGTGTAAGCTTACGTGAGGTAAAATTTAAAGAGGAGAGAAGTTGCTGAGGTTAGTTTGAGCATTTAGAAAAGTAGTAGTAGAAGAAACAGAGATGGAGGGAGAGTCGAGGTTATATATGGTAGGGATCTGAACATCCAGCAGTCGTGTGAGATAATGTTAGAGGTGAGTGGAAGCAAGTGGTTATAGGGGGTGACGTGCTGTTAGAGTGTAAGGGATTTAGGGAAACTGGTTAGCAGGACTAGAATACTGGAGGATGAGTGAGGATGTTGTTGTTCAGAGGATCATGTGAACTGTGACGTCAGCACACTTCTGACAAGACATTTATCCAATTATTGATGGTGAACAAATGATGAGTTGCCTATGTGGTTTATGTGTGTGAACTCTGTTACCCATGACTGTCTTGCATCATCCCACCACCCCTGACACAGACCTATTCCTTCAACCACCCCACTACTCATTGTCACCCCCCCCTCTCTCTCATCAACCCACACACCCAACTAGCTCCCCACTGCCCATTGTCTCCCCCCTCAGTGAATCAACATACCAACACACCCCACATCAATCGTCACCCCCTCCCCCCCTCCCACACAGCTCCTGTGACGTCAAGAAAACAAAGAATTCTTTGAGACAGTCTTGTGTAGAGGGAAGGGAGGGGGAGGGGAGAGACACACCAACATAGTTACCTGTTGCCACGCCTTCAAGGGGAAGGGGTGAGGGGTTAGGGTAAGGTAAGGGGGACAAAAATCAAGAGAAAGAAAGAAGTGACCGGGAAGATGGTATTTCCTTGGCTGCTGTCGCCCCCCTCAGTGTAAAACACACACACACACACACACACACACACACACACACACACACACACACACACACACACACACACTTGTTTCGGATGTAACTTAGTCCATCACTAATCCCTGAAGAAAATCGGAGAAAGTCAATCATAAGACCCAGATCTTAACATATGCCAAACATCAAGTAAATACAAATAATAAGAAAAGAGAAAAATAAAAAAATAATATCAAATTAGAATCAAAGTAACTTTAGTGGCAGTTCAATGGTACTGGATCAAGTGTGTTTAACAAGGTACAAAGTGTATTGTTACCAGCACAATGGTACTGCATCAACTGTGTTTAACAAGGTACAAAGTGTATTGTTACCAGCACAATGGTACTGCATCAACTGTGTTTAACAAGGTACAAAGTGTATTGTTACCAGCACAATGGTACTGCATCAACTGTGTTTAACAAGGTACAAAGTGTATTGTTACCAGCACAATGGTACTGCATCAACTGGGTGACAGTCTATACTGTGGTCTGTGGCTTCACCATGATGGTGAATGCTACTAGATGAGGGTTTATCTAATAGTCAATTTGCTCCAATATACAGGATGTTTCACTCGTAGGAGGCCCCGAGTTGGTACTCCGGTAGTTGCAACTGTTTTGTTTACATAATAAGTCTGAGGTAAGTGATAACCCGGGTTACAACTACGAGAGTACCAACTCGGGGCCTCCTACGAGTAGGAGGCCCCGAGTTAACATTTACTACAGAAATAATATATAAATAAGACGGCTGGTACTACGAGAGTACCAACTCGGGGCCTCCTACGAGTGAAACTCTCTGTATCTGCTTATGTTCAAAGATGCGGACCTGCTGTTGACATTCAGTTGACCAAAATATATATACAGCATTACACCTTAGATAACTCTATTTGTAGACTTCAGGTGACTCCATCTCAACAGTCTACAAAGACAGGAGCTGTAACCTCTCTAACACTGAAAAAGGAATATTCAGTAATAGACAGAATGTTAATAGTAGTCACCAAGACACATAAAAATGTGTGTATGTATCCACGTTTCAGGGTCTAAACACACACACACACACACACACACACACACACACACACACACACACACACACACATATATATAGACACACACACACACACGAGTCATGGTACGTGACGAGATGTCAGAGTGGGCACCTGTGACGAGTGGAGTTCCACAAGGGTCAGTCCTAGGACCTGTACTGTTTTTGGTATATGTGAATGACATAACGGAAGGGATAGACTCAGAAGTGTCCCTGTTTGCAGATGATGTGAAGTTAATGAGAAGAATCAAATCAGTCGAGGATCAGGCAGGACTACAAAGAGACCTGGACAGGCTACAAGCCTGGTCCAGTAACTGGCTCCTAGAATTTAACCCTGCCAAATGTAAAGTCATGAATATCGGGGAAGGGCAATGAAGACCGCAGACAGAGTATAGTCTAGGTGGCCAAAGACTGCAAACCTCACTCAAAGAAAAAGATCTTGGGGTGAGTATAATACCGAGCACATCTCCTGAGGCACACATCAATCAGATAACTGATGCAGCATATGGGCGGCTGGCAAACCTAAGAATAGCGTTCCAATACCTCACTAAAGAATCATTCAAGACACTGTACACTATGTACGTCAGGCCCATACTGGAGCATGCAGCACCAGTTTGGAACCCACACCTGGTCAAGCACGTCAAGAAATTAGAGAAAGTGCAAAGGTTTGCAACAAGACTAGTCCCAGAGCTAAGGGGATTGTCCTACGAAGAAAGGTTAAGGGAAATCGGCCTGACGACACTAGAGGACAGGAGGGTTAGGGAAGACATGATAACGACATATAAAATACTGCGAGGAATAGATAAGGTGGACAGAGACAAGATGTTCCAGAGAGGGGACACAGAAACAAGGGGTCACAATTGGAAGTTGAAGTCTCCTATGAGTCAAAGGGATGTTAGGAAGTATTTCTTCAGTCATAGAGTTGTCAGGAAGTGGAATAGCCTAGAAAGCGACATAGTGGAGGCAGGAACCATACATAGTTTTAAGACTAGGTTTGATAAAGCTCATGGAGCAGGGAGAGAGAGGACCTAGTAGCAATCAGTGAAGAGGCGGGGCCAGGAGCTATGTATCGACCCCTGCAACCACAAATAGGTGAGTACAAATAGGTGAGTACACACATCAACCAGATAACTGCGGCAGCATATGGGCGACTGGCAAACCTAAGATTAGCGTTCCGTTACCTTAACAAGGAATCGTTCAAGACACGGTACACCGTGTACATCAGGCCCATACTAGAATATGCAGCACCAGTTTGGAACCCACACCTGGTCAAGCACGTCAAGAAACTAGAGAAAGTGCAAAAGTTTGCGACAAGGTTAGTTCCACAACTCAGGGGTCTGTCCTATGAAGAAAGGTTGAGGGAAATAGGACTAACAACACTGGAGGAAAGAAGGGTCAGAGGAGACATGATAACGACATACAAAATACTGCGGGGAATCGACAAGGTAGACAGTGACAGGATGTTCCAGAGAGGGAACACAGAAACAAGGGGACACAACTGGAAGCTGAAGACTCAGATGAGTCAAAGGGATGTTAGGAAGCATTTCTTCAGCCACAGAGTAGTCAGGAAGTGGAATAGTCTTGAGAAAGATATAGTGGAGGCAGGAACCATACACAGTTTTAAGACGAGGTATGATAAAGCTCATGGAGCAGGGAGAGCAGAGACCCAGTAGCGGACAGCGAAGAGGCGGGGCCAGGAGCTGAGTCTCGACCCCTGCAACCACAATTAGGTGAGTACAATTAGGTGAGTACACTCACACACACACACGCTCTCACACACACACACACTCCACACACACACACACACACACACACACACACCACACACACACACACACACACACACTCACACACACACACTCACACACACACACACACTCACACACACACACATCACACACACACACCACACACACACACACACCCACACACACACACACACACACACACACTCACACCACACACACACACAACATCACACACACACACACACACACACACACACACACACACACACACACACACACACACATCCACACCCACACACACCACCACAACACAACAAGCACATTACAGCTATCACACTATTGTGGTTTGAGCCAATAAGAAGAAGCAATTTTAAGGTATCACACGGAAATCTGGGTTGGTATATGGCGACATATCGAGGTGTGGGCGGTGTGTGGGGCCTCAGGGAGGTGTGGGCGGTGTGTGGAGCCTCAGGGAGGGTGGTTCAGTAGCCTCAAGAAGTGTGGCGGTGTCTGGCCTCAGAGGTGTCAAGTCACACTGGTACCACAGCTACCACTGGGTCCAGCCTATCTCAGACCACTGGATAGCCACCAGCCTAGACCACCCTATCCCACCATGCCCTCAGACCACATCCATAGCTCCACCCATGCCCTCTCAGACCACCCATATCTCCACCCATGCCCTCTCAGACCACCCATATCCCCACCCATGCCCTCTCAGACCACCCATATCCCACCCATGCCCTCTAAGACCACCCATATCCCCACCCATGCCCTCTCAGACCACCCATATCTCCACCCATGCCCTCTCAGACCACCCATATCTCCACCCATGCCCTCTCAGACCACCCATATCCCCACCCATGCCCTCTCAAACCACCCATATCCCCACCCATGTTCTCTTAGATCGCCCATACACCCACCTATGTCCTCTCAGACCACCCATACACCCACCTATGTCCTCTCAGACCACCCATACACCCACTTATGTCCTCTCATATCATCCATATCCCCACCCACTCCCTCTCAGAGCACCCATATCTAAGAGTCCCAGCAGGAGCCAGATATATGAAGCAGAGGCAGCAGCAGCAGCACCAGCAACAGCACCAGCAGCACCAACAGCACCACCACCAAACCAGCAGCAGCAGCACCAGCAAAAGCAGCAGCAGCAGAACCAGCAGAACCAGCACCACCACCAGCACCAGCAGAACCAGCAGAACCAGCAGCACCAGCACCAGCACCAGCAAAACCAGCAGCAGCAGCCCCAGCAGCACCAGGACCAACATCACTAGCAGCTCCAGCAGCAACAGCACCAGCAGCACCAACACCAGCAGCACCAGCAGCAGAACCAGCAGCACCAGCAGCATCAGCACCAGCAGCACCAGGACCAACATCACCAGCACCACAGCACCAACAGCACCAGCAGCACCAACACCAGCAGCACCACCAGCAGCAGCAGCACCAGCAGCACCAGGACCAACATCACCAGCAGCACAGCACCAACAGCACCAGCAGCACCAACACGAGCAGCACCAACAGCAGCAGCACCAGCAGCACAGCACCAACAGCACTAGTAGCACCAACACCAGCAGCACCAACACCAGTAGCACCAGCAGCAGCAGCACCAGCACCAGCAGCACCAGCAGCACCAACACCAGCAGCACCAACAGCATCAGCACCAGCACCAGCAGCACCAGCAGCACCAGTACCAACAGCACCAGCAGCACCAACAGCAGCAGCACCAGCAGCACAGTACCAACAGCACCAGTAGCACCAACAGCACCAGCAGCACCAACACCAACAACACCAGCAGCACCAACACCAGCAGCACCAGGACCAACTTCACCAGCAGCACAGCACCAACAGCACCAGCAGCACCAGCAGCACCAGGACCAACATCACCAGCAGCACCAGGACCAACATCACCAGCAGCACCAGCAGCACAGTACCAACAGCACCAGTAGCACCAACAGCACCAGCAGCACCAACACCAACAACACCAGCAGCACCAGCAGCACAGTACCAACAGCACCAGTAGCACCAACAGCACCAGCAGCAGCAGCACCAACAGCACCAGCAGCACATCACCAGCAGCACCAGCAGCACCAGGAGCACCAGCAGCACCAGCAGCAGCAGCAGCACCAGCAGCACCAGGACCAACATCACCAGCAGCACCAGCAGCACAGGACCAACAGCACCAGCAGCACCAGGACCAACATCACCAGCAGCACCAGCAGCACAGGACCAACAGCACCAGCAGCACCAGGACCAACATCACTAGCAGCACCAGCAGCACAGGACCAACATCACCAGCAGCACCAGCAGCACAGGACCAACATCACCAGCAGCACAGGACCAACATCACCAGCAGCACCAGCAGCACAGGACCAACATCACCAGCAGCACCAGCAGCACAGGACCAACATCACCAGCAGCACCAGCAGCACAGGACCAACATCACCAGCAGCACAGGACCAACATCACCAGCAGCACCAGCAGCACAGGACCAACATCACCAGCAGCACCAGGACCAACATCACCAGCAGCACAGGACCAACATCACCAGCAGCACAGGACCAACATCACCAGCAGCACAGACCACATCACCAGCAGCACCAGCAGCACAGGACCAACATCACCAGCAGCACAGGACCAACATCACCAGCAGCACAGGACCAACATCACCAGCAGCACAGGACCAACATCACCAGCAGCACAGGACCAACATCACCAGCAGCACCAGCAGCACAGGACCAACATCACCAGCAGCACAGGACCAACATCACCAGCAGCACAGGACCAACATCACCAGCAGCACCAGCAGCACAGGACCAACATCACCAGCAGCACAGGACCAACATCACCAGCAGCACCAGCAGCACAGGACCAACATCACCAGCAGCACCAGCGCACAGGACCAACATCACCAGCAGCACAGGACCAACATCACCAGCAGCACCAGCAGCACAGGACCAACATCACCCAGCAGCACCAGCAGCACAGGACCAACATCACCAGCAGCACCAGCAGCACAGGACCAACAGCACCAGCAGCACAGGACCAACATCACCAGCAGCACAGGACCAACATCACCAGCAGCACCAGCAGCACAGGACCAACATCACCAGCAGCACAGGACCAACATCACCAGCAGCAGCACCAGCAGCACAGGACCAACATCACCAGCGCACCAGCAGCACAGGACCAACATCACCAGCAGCACAGGACCAACATCACCAGCAGCACAGGACCAACATCACCAGCAGCAGCACCAGCAGCACAGGACCAACATCACCAGCAGCACAGGACCAACATCACCAGCAGCAGCACCAGCAGCACAGGACCAACATCACTAGCAGCACAGGACCAACATCACCAGCAGCACCAGCAGCACAGGACCAACATCACTAGCAGCACAGGACCAACATCACCAGCAGCACAGGACCAACAGCACCAACACCAGCAGCACCAGCAGCACCAGGACCAATATCACCAGCAGCACCAGCAGCACCAGTAGCAGCACTGTGGAGAAAGTCACGTGTTTGACTGAGATCATTAACAACACCAGAGGAAATGACAGAATTATTTTCTTCAACACCAAGAAGATAACTCATGAGTCTCCAACATGAGTCTCCAACATGAGTCTCCAACATGAGTGTCCAACATGAGTCTCCAACATGAGTCTCCAACATGAGTCTCCAACATGAGTGTCCAACATGAGTCTCCAACATGGGTCTCCAACATGAGTCTCCAACATGAGTCTCCAACATGGGTCTCCAACATGAGTCTCCAACATGAGTGTCCAACATGAGTCTCCAACATGGGTCTCCAACATGAGTCTCCAACATGAGTCTCCAACATGGGTCTCCAACATGGGTCTCCAACATGGGTCTCCGACATGGGTCTCCAACATGGGTCTCTAACATGGGTCTCCAACATGTGGTAGGTGTAAATATTGCTATAATTATTCTTGTCTCTTATACAAAGGAATCATGTATGCTCTCTGCCGGCCCTTGGATTTCTTTCTGTCTTTCAAACACATTGAACAAATCCACCAACCACTCCAAAACTATATCCCCACCTGCTTTTAACATCTCTGCTTTGATCCCATGTCCTACCTGCTTTTCTCCCTTTTATTCTACCTACTTCCTGATACACACTCACATCTGGCTCTTCCTAACTCCTACAAGATGTTATTCCTCCCTGCTCATTGTATGAAATAACTGCCTTCCTTACATCATAAAAGTTTATCAACTCAAAATATTCTCTCCGTCTGTTCAGTACTTCCCCCTGTGTTCAGTACCCCCACCTGTGTTCAGTACCTCCCCCTGTGTTCAGTACCTTCCCCTGTGTTCAGTATCTCCACGTCCCCCTGTGTTCAGTACCTTCACCTGCCACTGTGTTCAGTACCTCCCCCTGTGTTCAGTACCCCCACCTGTGTTCAGTACCTCCCCTGTGTTCAGTACCTCCACGTCCCCCTGTGATCAGTACCTTCACCTGCCAGTGTGTTCAGTACCTTCACCTGCCCATGTGTTCAGTACCTTCACCTGCCCCTGTGTTCAGTACCTTCACCTGCCCCTGTGTTCAGTACCTTCATCTGCCCCTGTGTTCAATACCTTCACCTGCCCCTGTGTTCAGTACCTTCACCTGCCCATGTGTTCAATACCTTCATCTACCCCTGTGTTCAATACCTTCACCTGCCCCTGTGTTCAGTACCTTCACCTGCCCATGTGTTCAATACCTTCATCTGCCCATGTGTTCAGTACCTTCACCTGCCCATGTGTTCAGTACCTTCACCTGCCCATGTGTTCAATACCTTCATCTGCCCATGTGTTCAGTACCTTCACCTGCCCATGTGTTCAATACCTTCATCTGCCCATGTGTTCAGTACCTTCATCTGCCCCTGTGTTCAGTACCTTCACCTGCCCCTGTGTTCAGTACCTTCATCTGCCCCTTTGTTCAATACCTTCACCTGCCCCTGTGTTCAGTACCTTCACCTGCCCATGTGTTCAATACCTTCATCTGCCCCTGTGTTCAATACCTTCATCTGCCCCTGTGTTCAGTACCTTCACCTGCCCCTGTGTTCAATACCTTCATCTGCCCCTGTGTTCAGTACCTTCACCTGCCCCTGTGTTCAATACCTTCATCTGCCCATGTGTTCAATACCTTCATCTGCCCCTGTGTTCAGTACCTTCACCTGCCCATGTGTTCAATACCTTCATCTGCCCATGTGTTCAATACCTTCATCTGCCCATGTGTTCAATACCTTCATCTGCCCCTGTGTTTAATACCTTCACCTGCCCCTGTGTTCAGTACCTTCACCTGCCCATGTGTTCAGTACCTTCACCTGCCCATGTGTTCAATACCTTCATCTGCCCCTGTGTTCAGTACCTTCACCTGCCCATGTGTTCAATACCTTCACCTGCCCCTGTGTTCAGTACCTCCCCCTGTGTTCAGTACCTTCCCCTGTGTTCAGTACCTCCACGTCCCCCTGTGTTCAGTACCTTCACCTGCCCATGTATTCAGTACCTTCACCTGCCCATGTGTTCAGTACCTTCACCTGCCCATGTATTCAGTACCTTCACCTGCCCATGTGTTCAGTACCTTCACCTGCCCATGTATTCAGTACCTTCACCTGACCATGTGTTCAGTACCTTCACCTGCCCATGTATTCAGTACCTTCACTTGCCCATGTGTTCAGTACCTTCATCTGTCCCTGTGTTCAGTACCTTCACCTGCCCCTGTGTTCAGTACCTTCACCTGCCCATGTGTTCAGTACCTTCACCTGCCCATGTGTTCAGTACCTTTACCTGCCACTGTGGAAATAAATGGTATAAAATACCGACACAATGGAAAAATAAACACATAAGCAGTATAATGTGATCCTTTATTGACAACGTTTCGCCCACGCAGTGGGCTTTATCGAGTCACAGACAGATCTACCTGGAAAATGAGCAGCTTTCTCCACCTGACCCAGCATTCTCCACCTGACTGTACCCTATATATATCTCCATGTTGCTCATTTTCCAGGTAGATCTGTCTGTGACTCGATAAAGCCCACTGCGTGGGCGAAACGTTGTCAATAAAGGATCACATTATACTGCTTATGTGTTTATTTTTCCACCTGCCACTGTGTTCAGTACCTTCACCTTCCCATGTGTTCAATACCTTCACCTGCCCCTGTGTTCAATACCTTCACCTGCCCCTGTGTTCAATACCTTCATCTGCCCCTGTGTTCAATACCTTCATCTGCCCATGTGTTCAATACCTTCATCTGCCCATGTGTTCAATACCTTCATCTGCCCATGTGTTCAATACCTTCACCTGCCCCTGTGTTCAGTACCTTCATCTGCCCCTGTGTTCAGTACCTTCACCTGCCCCTGTGTTCAATACCTTCACTTGCCCCTGTGTTCAGTACCTTCATCTGCCCCTGTGTTTAGTACCTTCACCTGCCCCTGTGTTCAGTACCTTCACCTGCCCCTGTGTTCAGTACCTTCATCTGCCCCTGTGTTCAGTACCTTCACCTGCCCCTGTGTTCAGTACCTTCACTTGCCCTTGTGTTCAGTACCTTCACCTGCCGTGTTCAGTACCTTCACCTGTCCCTGTGTTCAGTACCTTCACCTGCCCCTGTGTTCAGCACCTTCCCTGCCCCTGTGTTCAGTACCTTCACCTGTCACGAGAGCGCTTGGAAGTTCACAATATCAAGGACCTGTCACGAGAGTGCTTGGAAGTTCACTATTGTTTTCACATTTGCTGTTTTGCATGTTGTTTATTGTTTATGAGACAGAAAGGCCATCAGTCTTGCCAGGTTATAAAACTTTTAACAGGTTTCCGTTTCACATTCATATGGCAGGAAAGTTGTATTTGCCTGAGGGTGTGTTGTGACACTAGAGGCTAGGAAGACTTGTCTGAGGGTGTGTTGTGACACTAGAGGCTAGGAAGACTTGTCTGAGGGTGTGTTGCGACACTAGAGGCTAGGAAGACTTGTCTGAGGGTGTGTTGTGACACTAGAGGCTAGGAAGGCTTGTCTGAGGGTGTGTTGCGACACTAGAGGCTAGGAAGACTTGTCTGAGGGTGTGAACTGGTGATGGGCAGGGTGTTTCGGCTCCTTCAGTGCCCTGGTGATGGACCAGGTGTTTCGGCTCCTTCAGTGCCCTGGTGATGGACCAGGTGCTTCGGCTCCTTCAGTGCCCTGGTGATGGACCAGGTGCTTCGGCTCCTTCAGTGCCCTGGTGATGGACCGGGTGCTTCGGCTCCTTCAGTGCCCTGGTGATGGACCAGGTGCTTCGGCTCCTTCAGTGCCCTGGTGATGGACCGGGTGCTTCAGCTCCTTCAGTTCGCTCTTTGGTAGTGCCCTGATTATCAGAGCTTGTTCCATGGATGGAGTAGAAGTTGGGTTGGAAAGGTGTTTTTGTTTGTGGGATTGGTTTAGGGTTTGAGGGGGACTTGCCTAGTGTGGGCCGGTTGGCCTGCTGCAGTGTTACTTCCTTCTGTAATCTTATGAGAGAGGGGTTAGATTTGAGCGGGACTTGGAGGGTTGTGAAGGCTTGAGGGTTGTGAAGGTTGTTTGGGTGCCGCTGGGGATGGGATGGGCAAATATTTTTGTTGGTGGGTTGGTTTTGACATGGACCTGCCTAGTATGGGCCAGTAGGCCTGTTGCAGTGTTCCTCCTTTCTTATGTTCTTATGTTCTTATGTGTTGCGACACTAGAGGTTAAGAGGACTTGCCTGAGGGTGTATCGCAACTCTAGAAGGTCTGAGAACTTATGTGAGGGTGTGTTACGACGCCGGTCGGAGTGTATTGCAACAGTCGCTGCAACACTTGACGCTACAAAGCAACACTAACCGCTGCCAGGATGGACAAACTTCACTCAGAACAACCAATAATAATTTACATCAGTTTATCATGGGGCGGCGTCCCACTGGTTCTCAGAATGACCCACCCGGATTTATCCCAATTTATGGAGAATGTTAACCCTTTCTTTGGGAGTGTAGGTGGGAGGAATTATAGTGACGGATGTATGAGAGATACCGCTATAATAAGTATTATTATACTCATAAACAAGGTCATAACAATGTTAAGACGCAGACGAGAGGAAGAAGAAGTCTTTCTGGAGAATTAGCATCACAGAGTTTGAGTCCCTGGTAAGTGGGATTGTGATAATAGGTGTGATAGACACATAATTCGATCCTCCTGGTCACCATAGGACAGTGTTAACATCTTGACGAGGCTGCGACACTGAATCTCTGGTAACTGGAAAGGTTTAAACATTATTATTACTCTCAACTTTGAAATGAGAGGTTAAGACTTGTGATTCTGAAGAACTGAACACAATATCATGGCTGCAATAATTCCCAAATTGTAATAATATTGGTAGAATTACCGACAATATGTTAAGTAAAAGGACACAAATGCAACTAATGTGACATTTTATTGTGGCAACGTTTCGCTCTCCAGGAGCTTTCTCAAGCCGTTACAAGCGATAATGGACATAGTGGGCTTATATATACTCTCAAAGTGAGGTGAAATACTAGTGGTGGTAGTAGTAGTGATATTAGTCGTAGTAGTAGTAATACAATAAGGTAGAACAATCAACATGCACATGAGTAAAAGGTGATAAAACAAATACTTGGGTAGTATAACAATAGGTTAGACAAATATATTTCTGCTGGAGGTTGAAATATCGAAGGCCTGTAGGAGTGTTTCACATCTACGATGTGCTTGTGTTGAATTAGCAGGAGAGACTATGTGATGGTAGGGTTTACTGTTTTCAGGAGGATTCTTGCTAAGACTTCAGAGATGGTGAAGCTGCCTTTGTTTTGTTTAATTGTGTTAGAAACAGAGATAAGTGCTGATTCAAGGCATTTGCGTCTACGGAAATTAGTTTCTTTGATTACTAGTCGGGCGTCTTTGAATTTCATGAGATGATTGTTGGAATTTCGGTGTTGTACGCAGGCGTTGTTCAGGTTATCGTTTCTGCATGCATTAATGTGTTCATTGATGCGTGTTTCGAGGTTCCTTGCTGTTTCTCCTACATAAATTCTGTCGCAGTCTCCACAGGGTATAGTGTAGACCCTGCGTTGACTGGTTCATGGTGCTTGGATTTAGTCTTGGTTAGATCCTTAATAGAAGTACTGGAAGCGATGGCGACTCTAGTGTTAGCTTGTGCAAATACTTTAGAAATGTTGGATGCAACCTGGCTGTTGGGAAGAATTATGACTTTGTTTGGAGTGGTGTTGATGCGTGGAGAATTAATGATCTGAAGAGCTCTTTTCTTGCAATCTTTGATGAAAAAGGAAGGAAAATGTAACTCAGTGAAGGTTTGGTGAATGTATGTACATTCCTCGTCAAGAAACTCAGGACTACAAATTCGGTAAGCTCTTAGGAAGAATCCGATGATGATGCCTCTTTGGTCTTAGTATCTTGACTGGAATAGAAGTGTGTGAGATCATTTTTATTTGTAGGTTTCGGTAAACTTGAAATCTTAGGTTGTTATCTACTTTGTGGATGAGGACGTCTAGAAAGGGTACTTTGTCATTGGACTCTTCTTCTAGTGTAAACTGGATCGCCGGTTCAACTGCGTTGAGCCTTGCCTGAAGATTCCGTACATCAAAACGTTTGGGAGTTATTACGAGGACGTCGTCTACGTAACGTAACCAAGTGACGCTTGAGGGGATGATGTTGGTGAAGTGTTCAGCCTCTAGGTGTTCCATGTACAAGTTAGCTAAGACGGCACTGATGGGGGACCCCATACCCATGCCGTATGTTTGTTTGTAGAGCCTGTTATTGAAAGAAAAACAGTTGAAATTAACACAGAGTTCAATAAGGTCAACAAAATCTCCGGGAGGTAGAGGAAGGTTAAGGTCCTGATTGACTTTACGTCGTAGAACCTCGATGGCTTGTGTGGTAGGTACTTTAGTGAAGAGGGAAGTCACGTCCAAACTGCTTAGTTTCTTGTTTCGGATGGAGAGATTTCGGATGCGGTTGAGAAGGTCACCTGAATGTTTAAGATGAGCGGGGCTGATGGTCCCCAGAAGGCAGGAAAGATGTTTGGCAAGAACTCCGGCTAGTTTGTGTGGTGCACTGCCTATACCTGATGTGATTGGTCTGAGAGGAATATTATGCTTATGAGTCTTGGGTAAGCCATACATGTGTGCTGGTTTAGGGTTGCTGGGTATCAAGTACAGAAGTTTCTTTCCTTCACTGGTGCGTTTCAGTATTTGTCTGGTTTTATATAGGAAATCTTTAGTGAGTGTTTCCCACTGTTGTGTGTTGATGGGTTCGTAAGTGGATTGGTCATTCAAAAGGTCCATCATTTTGGTGTTGTATTCACTGGTGTTGAGTATGACGACTCCACCTCCTTTGTCGGCGGTGGTGACGATAAGATTTGGGTCGTTAGCAAGGCCCTTCAGAGCATTGATATATCGCCTGGGAAGATTAGTAGAAGAAGGTTCACATAAAGATGCGGTGAGGATGCCCTGTATAAGAAACTAATTTCCGTAGACGCAAATGCCTTGAATCAGCACTTATCTCTGTTTCTAACACAATTAAACAAAACAAAGGCAGCTTCACCATCTCTGAAGTCTTAGCAAGAATCCTCCTGAAAACAGTAAACCCTACCATCACATAGTCTCTCCTGCTAATTCAACACAAGCACATCGTAGATGTGAAACACTCCTACAGGCCTTCGATATTTCAACCTCCAGCAGAAATATATTTGTCTAACCTATTGTTATACTACCCAAGTATTTGTTTTATCACCTTTTACTCATGTGCATGTTGATTGTTCTACCTTATTGTATTACTACTACTACGACTAATATCACTACTACTACCACCACTAGTATTTCACCTCACTTTGAGAGTATATAATAGCCCACTATGTCCATTATCGCTTGTAACGGCTTGAGAAAGCTCCTGGAGAGCGAAACGTTGCCACAATAAAATGTCACATTAGTTGCATTTGTGTCCTTTTACTTAACAATTCCCAAATTACCTCAGAACTCAGACGTTTCGGTTCATCCACGATCATTGTCAAGTCGCAAATAAATGAGAAAAAGATGAAATACTAGAAGATTGTTATAATTGTACCTCAGGTTATTTTTAAGGTCAGCCCTACCTGAGGTACAGCCACAACAGTCAACTAACACCCAGGTACCTAGTTACCACTAACACCCAGGCACCTACTTACTGTTAGGTGAACAGCTCCAACAGGTGTAAAGAGATTGGCCCATGTATCTTGCCTGACCCAGTATTCGAACCCAGTTGCTTCAGGTTGTGAGATGTAACAAAGTAGGTTACAAATACAGTAGACATCGCATTGTGTAACACAACACAGGAGGGGTGCTAGTATAACAGCGTTGGGAATGCGACAGCACATC
>WNWK01023477.1:0-31051 GCA_009830355.1 Cherax destructor
TTCCCTGCATCCCTGCTACACTCCCTGCATGCCTGCTACACTCCCTGCATGCCTGCTACACTCCCTGCATGCCTGCTACACTCCCTGCATGCCTGCTACACTCCCTGCATGCCTGCTACACTCCCTGCATGCCTGCTACACTCCCTGCATGCCTGCTACACTCCCTGCATGCCTGCTACACTCCCTGCATGAATGCTACACTCCCTGCATGCCTGCTACACTCCCTGCATGAATGCTACACTCCCTGCATGAATGCTACACTCCCTGCATGCCTGCTACACTCCCTGCATGCCTGCTACACTCCCTGCATGAATGCTACACTATCTGCATGAATGCTACACTCCCTGCATGCCTGCTACACTCCCTGCATGCCTGCTACACTCCCTGCACGCCTGCTACACTCCCTGCATGCCTGCTACACTCCCTGCATGAATGCTACACTCCCTGCATGAATGCTACACTCCCTGCATGAATGCTACACTCCCTGCATGAATGCTACACTCCCTGCATGAATGCTGCACTCCCTGCATGAATGCTGCACTCCCTGCATGAATGCTACACTCCCTGCATGAAAGCTACACTCCCTGCATGAATGCTACACTCCCTGCATGAATGCTACCACTGGGGTGCCACTAAGAAGCTTCTTTGGACCCATGGTGACTTATTTCACAGTGACAATCACTAAACCAGCAATAAACAGAGTAAATTTATTGTGAAATGTTTGAAAGAGCGCGCTGGGTATTGTTCACTCAAGTGTAAACAACGCTAGACTGGAGTCTTGCGCGGTGAAGCGTGCAAGGGCGGGCAGGCGGACAGGTCTGGTACGGATCGCTACATGAGTAAAAATCGCTACACAAGAAAAATATTGACTGTTAAAGCAATCGTTACACGAAAAAATTGTTATTCGGACAGACCGTTACTCGGGGGTCTACTGTAACATTACCTGTTAATACTCAATTCTCTTTTACTCACTGAACTCATTTAATGACTGTTTAATCTGTTATTGCCTTATTAATCTTAAGTAAATTTTAAGTTTGTCCGAAATGCTCTGCATACAAGGGGCTTTTGGCATGTACACCCAACTATTATATTCCTTTGTACAACCATGTATCATGTCAAAATAAATTTATTATTATTTATATTATTTATTAACACATCGGCCGTTTCCCACCAAGGCAGGGTGTCCCGACAAAGAAAAACTTTCATCATCATTCACTCCATCACTTACACTACAGCTACAAAACTGCAACATTAACACCCCTCCTTCAGAGTGCTGGCACTGTACTTACCATCTCCAGGAATCAAGTCCGGCCTGCCGGTTTCCTTGAAACCCTTCATAAATGTTACCTTGCTTACACTCCAACAGCACGTCAGGTCCTAAAAACCATTTGTCTTCATTTGCTCCTATCTAACATGCTTACGCACGCTTGCTGGAAGTCCAAGCCCCTCGCACACAAAACCTCCTTTACTCCCTCCCTCCAACCTTTTCTAGGCTGACCCCTACCCCGCCTTCCCTCCACTACAGATTTATACACTCTCTTAGTTATTCTATTTTGTTCCATCCTCTCTATATGTCCAAACCATCTCAATAACCCCTCCTCAGCCCTCTAGATAATAGTTTTGGTAATGCCACACCTCTTCCTAATCTCCAAACTACGGAGATTATTATTATGTATTATTATTATCTGGCATTTTCAGTGGACCCTCGCTATTCGAACACTCCAAACCTCACCCTGTTATGTAAGTTTATTATTGTAAGTGCTTTTAGAAGTGTATTTTTGGGGGTCTGAAATGGACTAATCTAATTTACATCATTCCTTATGGGAATAAATTTGTTTGGTAACAGCACTTGAACAGCATTCTGGAATGAAGAATGTTCGAATAGCGAGGGTCCACTGTATATGCATTCATAAGTAGAAAAAATGGCGTTCCACTTTCCAGCAATTTCCACTTTCCAGCAGTAGCCTGGAACCTAACCTTCCGTATAAGTGGAGCCCTACTGTATTGACTGGTATTCAGAAATCAACTAATTTAGGGAATTTACACTATGTATGATAATTATAATTGTACTTGTGTATGCCTGTGCCTAAATAAACTTACTTATACAAACACAGATCTAAGAATCATACAAGACGAGGTGGAATGGGGGTTGCAAGGGAGGAAGCTAGGTCTCCTCCACAAAGACAAAAGGACTGACCCACAGGCAGGCTGCTTGCAAGCTTACTAGATGGAGGGAAAACTCCGGCAGTCCACCTTGTAGCATGCCAAATTTTTCCCCTGGAAGCGGCACCGTGCTAGTTAAATTTCATGAGTGCTCATCAATAATATGCCGCAATAGTGTAATAGCAAAAATGTGTTAGAGATTTATGTGGTAATCATCGGTCTACTGTATGTATTTTTTTTTTTTTTCCAATGAACTGGTCATTTCTCACCGAGGCAGGGTGACCTAAAACTAAAGTCTCTCATTTTTTATTTAGTAGTTTATACCAGAAGGAGTTATGAGCCCCTTGCTCCTGGCATTTAGTCATCTCTGATGACACACATGACAAAATTATGTATATCTGGAGTATACCTGGAAAGAGTTCCGGGGGTCAATGCCCACGTGGCCCTGTCTGTGATCAGGCCTCATGGTGGACCAGGGCCTGATCAACCAGGCTGTTACTGCTAGCCGCACGCAGTCCAACGTACGAACCACAGCCCGGCTGGTCAGGTATACTGACTTTAGGTGCTTGTCCAGTGCCTGCTTGAAGACAGCCAGGGGTCTATTGGTAATCCCCCTTATGTATGCTGGGAGGCAGTTGAACAGTCTTGGGCCCCTGGCACTTATTGTGTTGTCTCTTATCGTGCTAGTGGCACCCCTGCTTTTCATTGGGGGGATGTTGCATCGTCTTCCGAGTCTTTTGCTTTCGTAGGGAGTGATTTTTGTGTGCAAGTTTGGTACTAATCCCTCTAGGATTTTCCAAGTGTATATAATCATGTACGTATCTCTCCCGCCTGCATTCTAGGGAGTACAGGTTGAAGAACTTCAAGCATTCCCAGTAATTGAGGTGTTTTATCGCAGTTATGCGTGCCGTGAAGGTTCTCTGTACATTTTCTAGGTCAGCAATTCCACCTGCCTTGAAAGGTGCTGTTAGTGTGCAGCAATATTTAAGCCTAGATAGAACAAGCGACCTGAAAAGTGTCATCATGGGCTTGGCATCCCTGGTTTTGAAGGTTCTCATTATCCATCCTGTCATTTTTCTAGCAGATGCGATTGATACAATATTATGGTCCTTGAAGGTGAGATCCTCTGACATGATCACTCCCAGATCTTTGACATTAGTTTTTCGCTCTATTGTGTGGTTGGTACGTATTTGTTTTATACTCCGATGAAGTTTTAATTTCCTCATGTTTTCCATATCGGAGTAATTGAAATTTCTCATCATTGAACTTCATATTATTTTCTGCAGCCCATTTAAAGATTTGGTTGATGTCCGCCTGGAGTCTTGCAGTGTCTTCAATGGTGGACACTGTCATGCAAATTCAGGTGTCATCTGCAAAGGAAGACACAGCACTGTGGCTTATATCCCTGTCTATGTCCGATATGAGGATGAGGAACAAGATGGGAGCGAGTACTGTGTCTTGTGGAATAGAGCTTTTCACCGTAACTGCCCCAGACTTTACTCTTTTGACTACTACTCTTTGTGTTCTATTTGTTAGGAAATTATAGATCCATCTGCCATCCATCTGCAGTTTTTTCTCATTATGCACTGCATGCTGCAGGATTTTTTTTTATATGGTGCACACTTACTGCATAGACCCATTCTCTTATATCTAGACCCAAATTTACCACTCTCAACTCGCCTGAGTGAGCTGAGCTCATCACGTAGTACTACAGCACGGACCCTGGCTTTAAACCCATAGAACAACGGCACGGACCCTCAAAGGGGTTAAAAAAATGTAGGCACAGAGCAATTTTATTTTGGGGGCTTTGGAGAGTGAAAAGGTTAAAGCCACAAAGCAAAAAAAAAATTTTGAGTAAGAATTTATTCCAATAAATTATACAGTGGTACCTCAGTTAACGATATTTTTTCGTTCCAGAATGCTGTTCAAGTGCCATTACCAAACGAATTTATCCCCATAAGGAATAATGTAAAATAGACTATGTAGTCCTTTTAGACCCTCAAAAATACACTTACAAAAGCATTTAAAAAAATAAACTTACATAAAAGGGCGATTTTGGGGACCATCGTTAACCGAGGTACCACTGTATATGGTTTGGTTTTTTACTGTTTGTGTCTATACAGTGGTCCCTCGGTTTTCGCCGAAAATTCGTTCCAGAATGCTGCTCAAGAAATAATGTCACGTAGGTTAGTCTATTTCAGATCCCCAAAAATACACTTGCAACAGCACTTACGAAAATACACTTACATAAATGTTCGAGTTTGGAGATGCACGAAAACCAAGGGACCACTGTATTGTTTTCATTGTGTTATAGAAAAATCTTCAAATTTAATATGCTTGCTGCAAAGATGTGACAGTAGTTAATGTTGCTTCATGTTACATTACTTGAATTCATCAGTATACACACACAACCCGCACATATAAAAGAGAGGAGCTTAACCTGATTCCTTCCCCTTTCATCTCTTCCCTCTTCTCCTTTTTTCTCCTATGGGTTTTCCTTTCTTTTCTTTTGCCTTGTATTTGTCCTTTATTTTATTCGCCTTTCCTCCCTCTGTGTTCTCGTCCCACCCTTGCGGGCCACTAGCCTCATTGCAGTGCTCCTCTAGAATATGACTGTCTCAACTACTACTATTACTACTACTACCACTTCCACTACTTACTCCATTATTACCCCACTCTCTGGTACCCTCCCCTGTCTGCCTGCCTATAAATACCACTTCCCCCGTCTTTGTGTGTTAGTGTGACTTTGTAAATGGTCCAAGTCGGGCCGATACGTCGTCGTAAGCTCCTCTCTTTTATATGTGCGGGTTGTGTGTGTATTGTTCCAGTCACGGTATTGTGTTTTTTTGTTATTTATTCATCAGTATTTATCTCCTTTCCTCTTTTGCAGCTTCTTCATTCATCAGAAACATTACATTTGATGGATCAACACACAGTGGATTTGTCACACATTCCTCACCTATAGAGCCGCTGCTAGCACCATCAGCCACAGTGGATTGGATGTGCACACCTTGCTTATAGTCACCTGCTTGCAGGTGCTCCTCCTTTCCTCTGACTCTGGAGCACATTTTAACTACACGCCCAAGACTTCTGCATTTTTGCTTAATATGTGGTGTCTATTATTGAGGTACATGTATGGACCTCAGGGAAATTTTTTAGTTTTTTTTTGACATTGCCATTTCATTGGTGTTTTCAATTTATCTAAGTTATTTTTATTTTTATTATTTAATGTTGCATTAGATGTTCTTACATGTTGTGTACTGATTTTTATTGCCAAGATTGCCAGGTAAAAGCACTCTTCAAATATTAAAACTACCAAAGCAGTATTATAATGTTCATTAATGAAAGTGGTAAATGTATTTGTATCTACACTTAATGGCAATAAGTGTCACAGAGTAGTGTCAGAACTCAATATCTTAAGCTTACATTGTCGTCCTGGCAAAGTTACATACTCATTATCTGAATTATTACGTAAGCAGTGTAATCTAGAGTACTATAACTCCTCTATTTAAAAGGAATTACACATGTTAAATAACAGTAATTTTAAGATAAGATCAGTGTGTACAAGCAAGTCAAGTATATAATGTTGAGTATGATTAATTTTGGAAAGTAATTATTTTGTTTAACTATTTTGAAAAGTTTAAAAGAAATGTAATTAAATGTGTGGTATTTTATAGATAAGATTTTCCAAATTTCTCCTTCAACTTATTTACTCATGTATTTTTTATATGATGGTATGTAGTGTACCATCATTCTTCAGTATGTTTCTGATAGTTTACAAACCCTAGTGTCTAATGCATATATTTAGTGAAGTTTTACTACCATTATTCTTGATGAAAACATTAAGACTTTAAAAATTAAAACTTAACAACAACTTTATGAACTAGACTCACCACAACAACTTTGAACTACACTCAACACAACTTTGAACTACACTCAACACAACTTTGAACTACACTCAACACAACTTTGAACTACACTCAACACAACAACTTTGAACTACACTCAACACAACAACTTTATGAACTAGACTCACCACAATGACTTTGAACTACACTCAACACTCTCACTGCATGAAAGTTCAAGAAAAGTTAATATTTGTGATAAATTATTTGAAAAACAAGTTTTTTGGATATTTAAGTACCCTATAAACTTTTGATGTTAATATAATTTCAACCTAAATGACTGTCCCTGTACAAGATAAGTGAATTCTTTGCTATGAGCACTTTGTGCTTTCATCTGCTAATTTATTTCACTAGAACGTGTCAATGCTTCTTTATTTTCCGTCATTTTACATAAATGTCATTTTAATGACAGTTAAATGTGTCTTCCAGACGTTTGTTATGAAAGTAAATTTATATCTGAATTGCCAATAGCTCTTCATGTGAGGCAGAATTGTCAGGCTTTTCAAATTGTTTATAAATAACTGGCTTATGAACAAATAAAATTATACAGAAACCCAGTCTGTAATAAGTGTTTAAAATAAAATAAATCTTTGTTTAAAATAAACCAAATCTTTAAAATAAAATAAATCTGTGTTTAAAATTAAAGAAATCTTTAAAATAAAATAAATCTGTTTAAAATAAAATAAATCTGTTTAAAATAAATCTTTTGTGGTAAGACATACAACTTCACACAAAAAGAGAAATCATATCAGTGTTCGTTGTTTCTACAAAACTTCAGAATTATTATTTACACTCGGGAACATATATTGGAAATAAGTCACTTTTACTTTTTTTCAATTACTATTATTTTGGAGGACAAATGTAATCATCCAACCAGGTTAGTGCTTAGTCTGATTATATTATTATTATTATTAGTACTGTGTAATCATCCAAAGATTGTGTATGTGTAATTGTGTCTGAATAAAGTAAGGCATATAAATGTCCATTGTCTTAATTATTTCAGAAAATAACATTAGTTCAACAAACGAAATTTCACAAAACTTTTTCAGTAAAAACTTTATGAAGAGTCTTGAAACAGAAGAGGAAGCATTACATTGTTCCATGACAAAAATCCTTTAAATTTACTTTAAAACTAACATATCAGTGTTTAGTTTTAAAAGGACTTTCGTAAAATCAATTATAGCAATGTATATGAAAGGTCACGTGGAAGATAAACCATATCAGTGTTCACAATGTCAAAAAGAATTTTCAGTTAAACAAGCTCTAGTAAACCACAGGAGAGTCCACATGTTAGGGAAACCATATCAGTGTTCAGTGTGTCAAGAAGAATTTTCATCCAAACAAGCCCTGGTAAACCATTTAAGAGTTCATGATGAAGAAAGACCTTATCAGTGCTCCATGTGTCCTAAAGACTTTACGGTGAAATCATCTCTGGTGAACCATATGAAAGTTCACACAAGAGAGAAACCATACCAGTGCTCGGTGTGTTATAAAGACTTTTTAGAAAATTCATCTCTTTTAAAACACATGCGAATTCACACGGGAGAGAAACCGCATCAGTGTCCCGATTGTCTAAAAGATTTTTCAGAAAAATCATCTTTAATACAACATATGCGAATTCATACAGGAGAGAAACCATATCATTGTACAGAGTGTCTAAAAGATTTTTCTGTAAAATCAGCTCTAGTAAACCATATGAGAATTCACACGGGAGAAAAACCATATCAGTGTTCGATTTGTTTAATGAACTTCACGCAGAATTCAAATCTAGTACTACATATGAGAGTTCATACTGGAGAAAAACCATTTCAGTGTTCAGAGTGTCTTAAAGACTTCACTGTGAAAGCATCTTTGGTAAAACACATGAGAATTCACACAGGAGAGAAACCATATAGATGCTCAGTTTGTCCAAAAGAATTTTCTAGAAGATCATATCTGGTAATACATATGAGAATTCATACAGGTGAAAAACCATACCAGTGTTCAGAATGTTCGAAAGATTTCAAACAAAGTTCGCAGCTAATACAACACATGAGAATACATACAGGTGAGAAACCATATTCTTGTACATTATGTCCAAAGGATTTCTCAATAAAATCAGCTTTAGTACTTCATATGAGGGTTCATACTGGAGAAAAACCATTTCAGTGTTCAATATGTCTCAATGTCTTTTCCTTAAAGTCATCTCTCGTTAAACACATGAGACTTCATAAGGACGTGAAATCATTCAAGGGTTCAAAATCTTTAAAAGACTTTCGACAAAAGTCAAATATTGTGGAAGATATATGAGTTTATCCCTCCTTCCTGGTCACAGACCGGGCCCCGGGGGCGTTGACCTCCGAAACCCTCAACGGGTAATTGTCAAGGTAAAATTTATTTTTGGTACAAAATTCATAACTACCACAGTTTATACATGAGAAAATATGCATAGGTTATGCATGATATAAACAAAATTCATGATTTATGTATTTATGTGAAAAGCATATACAAAAACGAAACTCATGGTTTACATACAAGAAAAACAAAATTCAAAGGTTGCACAATTTGCAAACAGAAGAAACAGAATTCACAAGTAGCACGATTTATACATGAGAAAAAATATGCAGTTTATACGTGAGAAAAACAAAATACACAGTTTATACAAGAGAAAGTAAATACAGTGGACCCCCGAGTTTCGGTCATAATTCATTCCAGAAGGCTGCTCAAGTGCCATTACCGAACGAATTTACTCCCTTAAGGAATAATGTCAAGTAGGTTAGTCCATTTCAGACCCCCAAAAATACACTTACAAAAGCACTTACAATATTACACTTACATAATTGTTCGATTTCCGAGGTGACCGAAACTCGGGGGTCCACTGTACACAGTTTATACATGAGAAAAAAATACATACAGTAGGGCCCCGCTTTACGGCATTTCGCCTCACGACATTCCGCTAATATGGTGATTTCAAATTATGACCAAAACACACTACATGGCTCCCTGTCTTTCTAATACGGCGCGCGCCATCCGGTTTGTTTACATTCTCCGTGAGCACCGCATCTCTCCATTATGTTTGGAAACTTTCCAAAATTTCAAGTGTTTTAAAGTTATTTCATGTTTTATATATACAGTGGACCCTCGGTTAACGAAAAAAAATCATTGCAGAAGCCTGCTCAAGTGCCATTACCGAACGAATTTACGTCCTTAAGAAATAATGTCATGTAGGTAAGTCTATTTCAGACCCCCAAAACTACACTTCCACAAAAACTTACAAAATTATACTTACATAATTGCACGATTTCCGGGGTATTCGTTAACCGAGGGTCCACTGTACAGTGGTACCTCTACTTACGAGCAGCTCCCAACTCGAACAATTATGTAAGTGTACTTTTGTAGGTGCTTTTGTAAGTGTATTTTTGGGGGTCTGAAATGGATTAATCTAATTTTCATTATTTCTTATGGGAAAAAATTCCTTTGGTATCGGCACTTGAATAGCCGTCTGGAACGAATTAAGCTTGTAACACGAGGTACCACTGTACAGTGGACCCCCGGATTACGTCATTATTTCGTTGCAGAATGCTGTTCAAGTGCCGTTACCGAACGAATTTGTTCCCATAAGGAATAATGTAAATTAGATTAGTCCTTTTAGACCCCCAAAAATACACTTACAAAAGCACTTACAAAAATACACTTACATAATTGTTCGAGTTTGGAGCAGTATGTAATCCGGGGGTCCACTGTACTCTGATAATTATACGTACTTATGTGTACATGTACCTAAGTAAATTTACACACTGTGCTGGCTTGCATGTACACATTAAAATCACTGAGAGTGTCTTATTAGTCTTGAAGATGCCATAATAATGATGATAATAATAACACAATAATAATCACTCTGAGGCGCATTAAATGTCGTATAAAACATTAATGTAGACATTTTGCTTAATCCATTTATGATATTTTTTTCAAAATTATATAATAAACACATATGTAACATATAAACATGATAAATATACCCACAGTAGAATAAATTAACATAAATATGAGATGTTTTTCTAGTCGGCTTGCCGGAGTGAACTAAATCCATACGCGTTCGGCTGGTTTGTTTACATAACTCGTGTCTGTCCTCTTTCATGTACTCATTCTCTCTCTCGTTTATTCATTTAATCTCGTTTACTCACCTCTCGCCCTACATTAAGACTACAAATATTTTAAGCTAAGTAATGAGTGTACTGTATATGCATTTTATCGCTCTAGGGCGCTTTAAATGCCTAGGTATATAATGTGTGGGTAGGGTGGCCAGATGGGGTTACGATACCTACCACACTATTCAATACCTACCTACCCTACTTTTCACCTTGCACCCTAAATTAAGACCATTAAGACTACAAATATTTTAACGTAAGTAATGGGTTTACACTATGCATTTTATTGCTCTAGGGCTCTTTAAATGTCAAAGTATATTATGTGTGGGTGGGGTGGTCTGGCTGGCTACCACACCTAACTTCTTTCATAAACACTACTCACTTCTCACCCTACATTAAGACTACAAATATTTTGAGGTAAGTAATGAGTGTACTGTGTGTGTATTTTACTTTTTTATTGTTTTCTAATGCCTTGTTTATTGTTAACTTAATATATGTTAGTGTAAACTTATCTGACATTTATAAATGGAAACAAATGGCTTTCTGCTTTCCGGTAATGTCTGCTTTCCGGCAGTAGCCTGGAACCTAACCTGCCGTATAAGTGGGGCCCTGCTGTACACTGTTTATACATAAAACAAAATACATTGTTTATAACTCAAGAAATCATAATGACGTGATTGGAGTTTTACGACTCGCTCACCACAAGTTTAATCCCCACCTGTACTGTGGTTTACACTGTTTATACATGAGAAAAAAAATTCATGGCTAGTACAGTTTATGTATGAATTAATTAAAGCCACAGTTTACATGAGGAAAAATTCACTGCTAGCGTGATTTATAGAACTGAGAAACTTAAATAAATTTAAAGCATTTCACAAATGAATCAAATCTTTGAATGAGATTAGGTTTTAGAATTGATCATATTTATTTAATATTGCAAATATTTGTGAAGTATTGTCTTAGCATAGTTCTACAGAGGCAGTTGTATGATAAAAGTTGATTTGTTGTATGAGGATCATTTCATAATATTGTCTTATATGATACACTATGGTAGGGAAGAGAGAGAGAATAGAACCCTGACTTATGAACGTCTGGGATAGAAACACCTGCACTTATGAAGAGGTCACTTTGGAATCATTCATTTATTGATGAGTGTTGATCTATAGCTACAAATTCCTTCAAGAGGGAGGGAAGCCCTTTGATGTAGTAAAGGTGCTCATGATCTTAGGAATTAGACCTTTTATCTCCTTCCTTGGATTAGATCTAAATATCTCCACCTCTCCCCTCCCCTTCTCTCGTCTCTTCATTTGGCTGCTTTATTTGGGGATATTTTTCCAATGTGACTTTCAGCACCTAGGCAGAGGGAAAAGGGATCGTCATCCACCCCATTCTGTTGAGGACCTCGATGGTGGTTGTGGTGGTGTTTGCAATGGAAATTGGCTGGGGTTATGCTGGGCTGTCCTTTGGAGCCCCAGTGATGTTCTTGGATGATGGAAGTATTCCTGGAGGCTGCCTTTTACTTCCAAGAAATGGCAGCCAAAGGTATATGAGTCCTGGTGTTTCCAGTTGCCCACCTCTCTTGTTGGCTGATCCTGGCTTGGTCAACTCTTAAAGAGCCATCCTGGTGTACTGTGGCTCGTGGTATACCAGGTAGGGTAAAGGATGGTTTCCATGCAGCATCAACACTACTGGCCACATTGAGGGTACTCTTGGATCTGGAGGGAGGATATGGTTTATTTTTCTTCTCAGAGCTCCCCTCCTCTTCTGCCCCCACGCCCCTTTTAATAAAGAAAAAATCAATTGTGAATGCTCATATTCATGCTTTGTCTCCTTCCAATTCCCATTTCCCTGTGGAACCTTTACCTAACCCTGGCATGCCCATGGACCTTCCTTTGAACCCAGTATAGCTTTTAGGCAACAGCTTGTTGCCTGACTCCAGTACCAGCATTCTGGCTGACCCTTTTGCTACCACTGTTCTTTGTTCTGCTTTTACCATGCTCCTGGCTTCTCCCATGATGGTGTGTTGATTTTCAAATCTTCCACTTATCACAGGGCGGATTGGTTTGAAGCTATCGTCCAAATGGCCTCAACCCATACTTGGTAAACCTCATACTGTTACTGATGCTCCTTCTCACCCATATCCTAAGAAATATGCAACCTGGAAACTTTTCTCCCTCCATGCCATATTTCAAGGATTATCTTTGAAGAAATCCTTTTCTCTTCAGCTGATGATACCTAATAATTACAGTGGACCCCCGAGTAACGTAAAAACTTCATTCCAGAAGCCTGCTCAAGTACCATTACCGAACGAATTTACTCCCTTAAGGAATAATGTCACGTAGGTTAGTCTATTTCAAACCCCCAAAAATACACTTCCACAAGCACTTACAATATTATACTTACATAATTGTACAATTTCCGGGGTGTTCGTTACTCAGGGGTCCACTGTACTTCCAACCTACTGTTTTTTCATGCTTAGCTTATCCTACTTCTGTGTCTTTCTTCTTGCCTCCTCCTGTGTCTGTGACTGAATCTGTGACAGATATGAAAATCCATCTGCCTCCTCATACTGCCTCTAAGCCCTTTCCCTGTCTCCACCCAGATTCCTTCATCCTAGGACATAATGAAGATGAAAGTGTTTATTTCCTTGCAAAGCTTACAATGTGTGGTTTACATATTACAAAATATTAATTACAAAGAAAGCCACTAGCATGCCTAGGCATTTCGGGCAGACTAATCCTAATTCTTACTCTATATTGACACAGGTTATGGAGCAGTACATTTTAATATATCTTATTGCACATTAGGTAATTAATTAGATTTATAATAATGAGGTTGTACAAAACATATAACAATATTACAATTAGTAAATTTAGTGATAGAAATGATAAGTCTTGGCACGATACACTGTTTCTATTGAAGCTCCTATATTGGGAGAGTTTCTTAGGCAAACTTAGGGCTAACTTAAGATTTATTAGGCAGTAGCTATATTAAGAATTTTATGTTCACAGTCATTTGGGTGAGTGTAAGTGTAAATTAGGGAAAAATCACAGATATCGAGAGTAAATCTATTTTGTTTTGGATGTGTGCATGATACAAATAAGAGAATAGGTGGTTTTGATATATATAGTAGTTAGCTGATGGTGGAGTGTGTTAGGGAGATGTTTTTAATGGTAGTTTTGAAAATGGTGGTTGAGTCTGCAGTTCTAGAGTTTTCAGGCAAGGAGTTCCAGATTTTAGGCCCTTTTATGTACATTGAATTTTTGTATAGATTTAGCCGGACATGGGGAATGTCATAGAGATTTTTGTGTCTGGTATTGTGTGGCCCCGGTGGCCTGGTGGCTAAAGCTCTCGCTTCACACACGGAGGGCCCGGGTTCGATTCCCGGCGGGGTGGAAACATTTCGAAGTGTTTCCTTACACCTGTTGTTCACCTAGCAGCAAATAGGTACCTGGGTGTTAGTTGACTGGTGTGGGTTGCATCCTGGGGGACAAGATTGAGGACCCCAATAGAAATAAGACAGACAGTCCTCGATGACGCACTTTCTTGGGTTATCCTGGGTGGCTAACCCTCCTGGGTTAAAAATCCGAAGAAAATCTTATCTCTTATGGGTCCTGTCACAACTATCAACTATCAAGAAAGTATTTTAGTTCAGGGTTAATATGGAATTTATGGTTCTGTAAATGTTGGTTGCACAGTGGTAGGTGTGAATGTTCAGTACAGTGAGTAAGTTTAGGTCTTTGCATCATGGGGCATTAACCCTTTGAATGTCCATGCCATAGTTCTACAGCCTTGAAGCTAAGGTCAGTGCCGTAGTTCTACACCATAAGCTCAGCTCACTCAGATAAGCTGTGAGTGGTAAATTTGGGCCTAGATGTGAGATAATGGGTCTATGTGGTAAGTGTGCACCATATAAAAAAATCCTGCAGCACACAGTGTATAATGAGAAAAAAATTGGCGACCATATTTTTTGGATTAAAACAGCGATTTTTTAGTGTATTTTTGTATGGATTTTATGGTTGTATTCACGGTTTCTTGGTCTCATTTGATAGAATGGAAGATATATTATAGAAATAGAGATGATTTTGATTGGTTTTATTACTGAAAATAGCTTGAAATTGAGCTCAAAATAGTGGAAATGTTCAATTTTTGCCAATGTTCAAGAGTAAACAAATCACATCACGCGTCCAATACACGTCAGCTGGTGGGTCTAATATGTGTTCACAAATGCGCTGATATTATTTATACAATTATTTCTATATTGCATAACAGTAAATCTTCTATTTTTTGGTGTGAATAAAAATAATTTATGTGAATAAAAAATAGAATTAATGTGTAAAGCCTGGAAACATAACTAATAAACAGAAGAAATATTATTTTAGTGCTAGGAATGCCTGCATTTTTTATTCTGGACCCTATTTTGAAATTGGAATATTTTGAACTTTGTATGAAATTGGCCAAATTAACAATTTCTGATCACTTTATTGGGTAGTTGAAATAGTTGATTGGGCAGTTTCTTGTGCTCATTTTATAAAATAGAAAGAATACTAGGGAAATAGCTAAGAATTTGGTTGACTGGAACAACGCAATTGGCGCAAAATTTGAGTCAAAGTGGGGAAAATTGCCAATGCGTAAATATTGCTGATGCAGCAAAATTCGCGATAGCATAATTTCATAAATTTTCCATCAAATTTCATACTTTTTGTTTTATTACATTCAGAAAAAGATTCTCTACCATTTAATAAGAAAAAATAACAAAAATATTTTTGGGGAAAATTCTTGGATCCTGTGGACTAATTTCAGATCGGGGTCTGGACCCTGAAGGGGTTAACACGTCCCCTTACCCTGATAGTCTCACCCTCCGCTGTCCTCTACACTTACTCCTGCTCTGCATCTTCATTCTATAGTTACTCTCAAATCACTTATTTCTACTTTAACACTACCACCACTCATTGATTTTACTAGTCAACCCTGCCCATAGCCACTGCTCATATAATGGTTTTATTACAGTGGAAATAAGTCACTTTGATATGCTAATTTGTATAACTGTATTTATGTGTACCTGTACCTAAATAAACTTACTAGAGGATACAGGAGAAATAGAGGAAAGTTCCAAATGTTGACGCCCAGTTTTCTTTTGTATGTATCTATTTTCAAGAACCAAAATTCCATTCCATTGTTGGAGTCCCTGTCTCTGACTGTTTTATTACAATCCCTTCATCTTTTTCCAGACGAGACATACAATGAGTGTGCCCTTTTTTGTGCACAATAATATTCATTTTTCTTGGCTTTTCAGATTGTACTTGCCTGCATTATACTTGGCCAGTTTGCATTTAGGCAAATGTTACATGCACTGCTCATTGTATCTTTCCCCTTGATTCCCATTGCCTGTCCCAGACATCCAATATCTGATTTATTCCCTACTTAGTCCACTCCTTTTATTGTTGTGTAGTTAAAGCTGCATTATAGACATTAGTTTTTCTCTGTTAGTTATTAATTATGTATATGCATTGATATGCATAACACAAGACACAAAACACTTTTGATATCCCTCGTGTCCATCTCCCTATGCAAAAATGCAATGCATATAAAGGGCCCGAAGATCGGGAATTCATTGCCTGAAAATACAAAAGGGCCCCTGCCTGCACACCAATTGAAGGCACTACTTAGAACTCACCTCACCTCCCAAAACTAACAACACAAACACTATATACTATCGCCACCATCAAACCAAAACTTCCCAAATTTTTAAAATTATTTCAAAACTAAAATTGTTTCAATCTCATTATGTATAATGTGCTAAAATATAATACTGTATTTCTGACATTCTTTACCACAGGGCTGGCACTAGGAGCTTTCTTGGGGCCCATGGTGGCTTATTTAGCAGTTGCAAGCACTAAAAACACTGGAATAATGACAATATACAGTGGTACCTCGGTTAACGATATTTTTTCGTTCCAGAATGCTGTTCAAGTGCCATTACCAAACGAATTTATCCCCATAAGGAATAATGTAAAATAGACTAGTCCTTTTAGACCTCCAAAAATACACTTACAAAAGCATTTCAAAAAATAAACTTACATAAAAGGGCGAGTTTGGGGACCATCGTAAACCGAGGTACCACTGTATATGGTATGAATGCATGGGTGGTGGTCGCTCGCTGATAAACAATAGCACACTGACGCGGAATGGAGTGCCCGGGCCCGCTCAGGCCACGCGTACGCGTCCGGGACAAATCATGAGCTCCGAGTGGATTCGTGAACACCGAGCCAAATTTTTCATGAAAAAAACTTAACGAACACCGATTTTAACGAACTCCGATGCTCACGAACACCGGGGGTTGACTGTACTATATACGTATTCTTATTTATTCTTATTCTCGTATAGTTTTTTTTTTAAGGCTGCCCAAAATGCTTTGCATAACAAGTGGTTTAGCGCTTCTATTTGATTATAATAATAATAATTTGCATAACAAGAGGCCTTCTATAGTATAATAATGTGTACCAATAGTATAATAATGTGTACCAATTGTATAATATAGTACAGTGGACCCCCGAGTTTCGGTCATAATTCATTCCAGAAGGCTGTTCAAGTGTCATTACAAAACGAATTTGTTCCCATAAGGAATAATGTAAAGTAGGTTAGTCTGTTTCAGACCCCCAAAAATACACTTACAAAAGCACTTACAATAATACACTTACATAACTGTTCGAGTTTTGAGGTGATCGAAACTCGGGGGTCCACTGTATACTATTATACAACAGGTGATTTTTTTTTTTTTTGCATGTTCATGTTAGGCTTTTGTGGTTAGCTTTCAAATGTTTGTGGAGATTGGTCAAGACTCTAGATTTAATTATGACTGATAATCTTCAGTCTAACTCTGCTAACAACACAACCTTCCCTCACACAACACCATAAACTTCCTACACAATATGTCCAGGCACCTAATACCCTTGGTATGATAGAGTGCCTATGTAGAACGTGTTGTGTTGGATATGAGGAGGGAATGGGAGAGAAGCAATGCTCCTGCTGTCTACACTTCTCTCACCACATTACCCCAAGACCCCACATTCAACTACAGTAGTGAGAGGATGGAGAGTGTGTGTAGTGTCAGATGTGATGGGAGAAAGATTGAGAGTCAAAGGAAGAAAAGGCAAGAGAGGAACGTAATGAATGGGAGAGAGAGGTTGATAAATGAGAGGGAGAGAGAGTGGGGAAGAGAACTTGTGTGAGTTCTGTACATTATTTTAAGTGTTGTTACCGAGTAAATATATAAAATTTAATACAGAATATTAGGGCTAGATAACATATCTCAGAGAGAAGGTTCTGAGTTCCACACACCTGAGTTATGAGCAATTTGCAGGAACACAATTGCAAGTTGGGGCTTTACTGTACCTTCTTTAATTCCCTGCCTGTGTTTGACCAAACCCCTTATTATCTTATAACTTTATATCATTCACATGACTGTTACCCTTGTCTTCTGAACTGATAAATTTACCTCCTCCTTTCAGTAGAGAGGACATTACTTTCTCTCTAGAACATCATCCTGTGGTTTAGCGCTTCTATTTGATTATAATAATAATCTAGAACATCATTTTCTCTACCATAAGCTATAATGTATACAATATTTTCACATCATTTACAAAATATACAAAAATTGCTGCAGGATTCATATTAATACCCACTGGGCTATGTACTGTACTGTACAAGTAGGTTATTGTGAATGTATGGATGTAAATGAGCTCGTATAATTTTTAGGCATTGTTCATATTTTGTTATAACAAGGAATACAAATCTTGAATGAGCCAATTCCAGGATTACTTACTGTGCTCTAGGAGTTAATCATGTCAGTGTATCGAGTTTCTCTGTGTTGAAGTTGCCACATCTTTGGGAATCAAGACATTGAAATAAAAAGGTAATGTTCTTTAACCCTTTCAGGGTTATTGACGTACTAGTACGGCTTACGCCCTGGGGTTATTGACGTACTAGTACGCCTAAATTCTAACACCCTCAAATCAAGCAGAAACAGGCTGTTAGGCCTAGATGTGATAGAATGGGTCTGTGCGGTCAGTATGCGCAGTATAAAAAAATTCCTGCACACCACAGTGCATAATGAGGAAAAAAAAAACTCTGACCGTGTTTTTGGTTTAAAACAGCGACTTTGCAGTCTATTTTCGTATGGTATTTATTGATGTATTCTCGTTTTCTTGGTCTCATTTGATAGACTGGAAGATATATTACAGAAATAGAGATGATTTTGATTGGTTTGACAAAGACAAGTACCTTGAAATTGAGCTCAAAGTAGCGAAAATGTTCGATTTTTGACGATGTTCAAGAGTAAACAAATCACAACATGCATCCAATACACATCAACTGGCGAGTCTAATATTCATGCACAAGTGCTCTAATATTATTTATACCATTTATACAATGATGCAGTTGTATACATAACAGTAAATCTTCTATTTTTTGTGAGAATAAAAAATCAAAATGAAAAGCAAAAGTAATGTAAGAGGGGCCTGGAAACGTGACTAATGAACAGAGAAGACGTTATTTTAGTGCCAGAAATGTCTGCCTTGTTTATTATGGACCCTATTTTGAAATTGGCATCGTTTGAAATTTGTGTGAAATTGGCCAAATTGCCATTTTCTGACCACTATTTTGGGTAGTTGTAATAGGTAAATAGGCGGTTTCTTGTACTCAATCGATAGAAGAAATGGAGTTCTAGCGAAATAGCTATAATTTTAGTTGCCTGAAACATTGGAATTTGCTGAAAATAGGGCTCAAAGTGGGCGAAATCGCCGATGCGTAAGTGTCATGGCTGCCGCTAACTTCGCGAAAGCATAATTCCGTTAGTTTTCGATCAAATTTCATAATTTTTGTGGCGTTATGATCTTGGACCCTGAGAACGAGTTTCGGAGACCCCCCTTGGACCCTGAAAGGGTTAAGTATAACTAGAAGCATAATAAGACCAGCTTTATAGTCCTTTGTAAATCTTTCAAACTGTGGTAGGTACTAACATTAAGATAGCTGTATAGTTCATTATAAACCCTTCAAGCTGTGGTGTGTGCATCCATTAATAGAGCTTAATAATAGTTGTTAATAATCATCAGGAGACAAGTCATGTGTCTCCTGATACAGCTCTTAATCATAGATGACCCGTTTAAGATTAAGTTAACTTTTTGAGCTTTATAGTGCATTGTAAACCCTTCAAGCTGTGGTATGTGTAACCCTTAATAGAGCTTTAAGCGGACTGCAAATCTTCAAGCCCTGGTAGGAGCCAACCTTAAGAGCTTTGCAGTACACTGTAAGCCCAGCAAGCTTTGGTATGAGCAAAGCTTAATAGTTTTATAGTGCACTGTAAACCCTTGAAGTTGTGGTAGGTGCCAACAATATTAAAACAACCTTAATCTGAACTGTAATCCCTTCAGGTTGCAGTATGTATTTGCTAATTGTAATGCAACTTTATGTTGCTCTTTCAACTTGTGGGAGGTGCCAACCTTAAAATTGTATGGCAGACCTCTCTATTTTTCCTCAGAAATAGACAAGTCTTGTAATTTTTAGCTTTTCTATGTCTACTGATTCACTTTCATGAACAGATTTGAGGTATGTCACCTCAACATTTGAAAGATTACAACATGCTAAGTGGTAAACAATGGTCCATGATTTTATTTAGTAGCGCAGTATTAGTGTTAAACATGCAGAGGATCGTTGCCTCTAATACCCTGACTGTAGCTTTTAAGTATAGTGCATTGTTATCTGAAGATTTTTAGGAAATGATTGAATAAGTTGAATTTGACATTCTTATAAGTTTATTATTATGTTGTATTCCACTATCAGATTAAGCTTAGAATGAAGCTCTTGCCTGATTTGACGCCACTTGGAGCTCATATGTCAGTGGGCACAACTAAATGGTCTTCAGTTGACAGCTATTTTGAAGTTCTTCACACCAAAATGCAGGTGACAGCATTTTTACACCATTGTTTATGTACAGTATATCATCCATTATCGTGTGTTTTAAAGGAAAAAAGAGTACGTTGCCATGTATAAATGCCGGGTAATCACATCATTATTTATGGTCAATTTTGCACATTCTGTTTTAGCATTCTATAGGTGCTCTGTATGTATTTCATATTTCTTTACTATTTTTAGCAATCAGAAATAAAAAAAAATAAATGTTTGACTAAGAAAAAACTTTTATCTCCATAAAACTGTAGCCCGTCTTTCTTTGGAAATGGGGCAGATAGGAAAACCCGTATTTGCCTTCAGTCAGCCACAATCTTATCTAAACTAGACTACACTATGGTGATCATCTGTAGTCTTCAGCCCCCTGATGGCAGGTCTTTAACGTTGGTGGTGGATTTACATTTTTGCTGTCATGCCGATACTGTACAAGCCTTGTGTGTTTGCCATGCGCAGCGACCTGTAAATTCCTCGTTTCTTCTTGCCTGGAAGTTGAGCAGACCTGTGAAGCTGCAGTCTGCAGGTAATAACACACTTCTTTGGTAAGAGGATAGAGATCAGAGGAAAAGTTCAGAGCTGGTTCCACTGAATCAGTCGGCCACTCTAGCATTACTCTTCCCTGCCTGGTAGGGTGATGTATTTGGCTAGGACCAACTGAGCAGTGAATGAGTACCAGTTTGGTGCTGTGGCTGCCATAGAGCTCAATGTTGGTACTCATGTATACCTCTCTATTAACCCTAGTGTCATTTGTTGTAATCTGGTTAAGCCTCCCCTTTTTGGGCTCAGTTATGGATGGGAAAATATGGAGAAAAAGGTAATTGTTACAGGCAGGCCCTGCTTTACAGTGCTTCACTTTAGTGTTTCGCTAATACAACAGTTTCCAGTTATACCCATTCTTCATTTATTCAGACTTCCTACAATGAATATATTCATCACTCACAATAAGCTAAGTACAAAAGTATTTTAAGGTAAGTAATATGTACCGTATATGTATTTTTTAGGCCTAGTTATATTCCTTATTTAATATGTGATACTGTAAACATGTTATCAAGCTTTTATAGCATTTGAAAGCGAAAAAAGGCTATGATTCACTTTACAGTGATTTTCGCTTTGCAGGAGTATCCCGGAACCTAACCTGCTGTGTAAGTGGGGCCCTCCTGTATGTGAATAATCTTCCTACTCACTATTGACTACCCTGTGCACCTGTGGACCCTCCTTGGAACCAGGTAACACTATCAGGCACTTGTTCCTGACCCCAGAACTGGTGTTCTCCCTCACCTATGACTTTCACTCTACATACTTTGACCTTCCACTCGGCTTTTTCCACTGCACAGCGACGATTTTTGGGTCGTTTTCTCATCACATGACAGACTGGCTTGGAGCCATCATACAAACAACCTCGACATATCAGATAATCCAGACTCTGGAACTGTCCCTTCTTCTCACTTGCATCATTAGAAACAACTTCCCATGAATCTCTTCCCCTCAAAGACATACAGTGGACCCCCGGATTTCATACTGCTCCCAACTCGAACAATTATGTAAGTGTATTTTTGTAAGTGCTTTTGTAAGTGTATTTTTGGGGGTCTGAAATGGACTAATCTAATTTACTTTCGTCCTTATGGGAACAAATTCGTTCGGTAACGGCACTCGAACAGCATTCTGGAAAGAATTATTGACGAAATCCGGGGGTCCACTGTATTTCAAAGAGAATCTTGGACAAAAAAATTTTCCCTCCAACCAAAACTCACTGAAAATGAAATTAGCAATGTTTTCACCAAGCATGTTGGACAAAACATATCCTTCTATTCCTTCAAGAATGGAAAGCATATTATCACTGTAAAGGATGCAGAGCAAGTAAGGTCCAGCTAAACATTATATTTAACAATACTCTTATTGCTAAACATAATGAGGGAAAATTTCTGGGTCTGCACCTTGACAGCAACTTGAAATTTAACACCCATATCCAACACACAACAAACAAAGCGTCCAAAACAGTTGGCATCCTCTCAAAGATACATTATTTTGTACCACAAACAGCACTACTTACATTATACTATTCACTGATCTTCCCATACCTTCTATACTATTTGTGCCTGTGGATCCACAACAGCAAATAACCTTGAGCCAATAATAACTCAAAAAGCCACAGTACGAATGATCACACAGTCCACTGCTAGATAAACTACCTCCATCCCCACAATCTTCAAAGACCTAAATCTACTCACTATACAAAACATTCACTCTTACTACTGTGCATCCTACATTTACAGAACAGTAAATTCTAATATTATTCCCAACCTGAGGCACTTTCTTGATAGTTGCAACAGGACCCATAGACAATACTAGGCACAAAAATCTCTATGACATACCCCGTGTCTGGATTAATCATAAAAATTCAATACAGTGGACCCTCGGTTTTCGTTGAAAATTCTTTCCAGAATGCTGTTAAAGTGCCGTTACCGAACGAATTTGTTCTCATAAGGACAAATGTAAATTAGATTAGTCAATTCAGACCCACAAATATACACTTACAAAAGCTCTTACAAAAATACACTTACATAATTGTTTGAGTTTGGAGGTGAACGAAAACCGAGGGTCCACTGTATACAGTAGAACGTCATTTAGCACGAGATTATGTTGCACGTTACCGGTATTGCACGATTTAAGATTTGCGACACATTATCATCTTACACGACATAAAGATGATATTACACGGTTCGGCAGGAGGGGAAAAATTTTGAGCGCATGGTTATTTACTGCCTAAGAATCCTCATGCTTTGAGGAAAAGGGAATTTGTTGTTTTTCCTTCCTGTAAACTAAGTTTATTCAGATACACGGGGCCAGGAGCTGAGTCTCGACCTCTGCAACCACAATTAGGTGAGTACAGTTACATACATTATCATACATAGCAGCATATGTGTAGAGAACCTAGGATAACCCAAGTCAGTCAATGGAAATACTGTCACTCTGACTTTTTTGGGTTATCCTAGGTTCTCTACACATATGCTGCCATGTATGATAATCTTCGTAACTGTATCTGTGTATACCTGAATAAACTTACTTACAGTTTGTGGGAAGGAAAAACAAGTAACCATTCTCACAAGCAGTCTTGATACTACTACTGTTGTTGTGGTTCAGCAGACACCACCCGCCTTACCCACCCACCACGGACCCCAGCATTCGTACGTATTTCATACGCGTTAAGAAGTCCTGGCTACAAGCCAGCTGTGTTTGTGAAGAATAAAATAGAGTGAATTGTGTTTTGATCTTGAATTAACGAAGAAAACAAAGATATTAGACAAGACATAACCCTTGGCCGTAATGAAGTGTTACTTTGTACACATAAAAAGATGTAAACATAAGTTTGTGTGACTGACTGACTTGACTGACTGAATGACTGACTGAGTGACTGACTAACTTGACTGAATGACTGACTGACTGACTGAATGACTTGACTGACTGACTGAATGACTTGACTGACTGACTGAATGACTTGACTGACTGACTGACTGAATGACTTGACTGACTGACTGACTGAATGACTTGACTGACTTACTGAATGACTTGACTGACTTACTGAATGACTTGACTGACTTACTGAATGACTTGACTGACTTACTGAATGACTTGACTGACCTACTGAATGACTTGACTGACCTACTGAATGACTTGACTGACCTACTGAATGACTTGACTGACTTATTGAATGACTTGACTGACTTACTGAATGACTTGACTGACCTACTGAATGACTTGACTGACCTACTGAATGACTTGACTGACTTATTGAATGACTTGACTGACTTACTGAATGACTTGACTGACTTACTGAATGACTTGACTGACTTATTGAATGACTTGACTGACTTATTGAATGACTTGACTGACTTACTGAATGACTTGACTGACTTACTGAATGACTTGACTGACCTACTGAATGACTTGACTGACTTACTGAATGACTTGACTGACTTACTGAATGACTTGACTGACTTACTGAATGACTTGACTGACTTACTGAATGACTTGACTGACTTACTGAATGACTTGACTGACTTACTGAATGACTTGACTGACTTACTGAATGACTTGACTGACCTACTGAATGACTTGACTGACCTACTGAATGACTTGACTGACCTACTGAATGACTTGACTGACTTATTGAATGACTTGACTGACTTACTGAATGGCTTGACTGACTTACTGAATGGCTTGACTGACTTACTGAATGGCTTGACTGACTTACTGAATGGCTTGACTGACTTACTGAATGGCTTGACTGACTTACTGAATGGCTTGACTGACTTACTGAATGGCTTGACTGACTTACTGAATGGCTTGACTGACTTAAAGTTAGACACTCAGTTCAACCATCGACTTCAGTTCAAGAACTTCTACTATCCACCTCAGCCCAGTAGGGCCACACCATCCATATCCACTCTTCACTACCATCCACAAACATCATTACCCACAATTTAAGGTAAGAAATACTATTATTTCTATTGCATTTGTAGTTTTAAGCAGTAATAGATCATGACAATGCACTACAATTACATATCCACCTCAGCTCAGTAGGGCCACACCATCCATATCCACTCTTCACTACCATCCACAAACATCATTACCCACAATTTAAGGTAAGAAATACTATTATTTCTATTGCATTTGTAGTCTTAAGCAGTAATAGATCATGACAATGAACTAAAATTACATATTCGCCTTCAATTTTTGCAAGATATGTTGGTCTAAAAAAACTTGTTTGGCTTTTTGGGGACTCTCAAACACGTAACCCTATTTTTCCCATAAGTTCTGTTAATTATTTAAGACGAAATTATCTAACACGACTTTTTCAGGAACGTAACTATCGTGCTAAATGACGTTCTACTGTACATAAAAGGGTCCGAAATCTGGAACTCTGCCAGAAATCTCCAGAGCCACTGTCTCAGTCAGCATCTTCAAAACTACCATTAAAAAACACCTGTCCCTAACATATCCCAACATCAGCTCAATATGTGAAAATTATATACAGTGGTCCCTCGACTAGCGGTCATAATCCGTTCCAGGAGCTAGGCCTTAACACGAATTGCTCGTAATTCGAAACCTTATTTCCCATAAGAAATAATGTAAATACAATTTTATTTCATTGCAGGTTACATGGGTATCGGAAGTTACAATGTAAATTGAGTGCAAGGAGAGCCACTGACATGCCATGGCATTAGGGGCAGCTTATTCTAGTCCTTAAAAACTATGTACTTAATATTAGAGAAATTTATTGAGTTTATTCTAGTTAAAAATTATTTTCAAAATTACAATATGATGAAATTTTACTGTTTAAATTATTATATAATGATATTAGATCTTAGATTGTTACAGGTGTTAAGATTCTTGAATGATAATATGGAATTGAGATTATCTTAAGGAAAATAACATTGAGCATTTTTGACATTAACTTATAATATGAGTAGGGGGTAACATAATAGTAACATATTATTAAAAATTGAGATTATCGTATAGGAAAGTAACAATGAGCATTTTACAAGGTAGTTTATAGCATGATCATTTAGGTTTGGGTGAGTAGGTGGTTTTGAGTTGAGTCTTAAATTGATTTTCAGACAAGATTATCTTAATATTTACTGGTAATGAATTCCAGATTCTGGGGCCCTTTATGTGCATAGAATTTTTACATAGGTTGATATGAACACGGGGTATATCAAAAAGTGATCTGTGTCGTGTGTTGTGGTCATGGGTCCTATTAAAGTTGGTGAGGAGAGTTTTGAGCAGAGGGTTTATATTAGAGTGTAAAGTTTTATATATGTAGTAGGCACAAGAGTAAGTATGAATGTTCTTTACGGTGAGTAGTTTGAGACTTTCGAATATTGGTGGAGTATGCTGTCTAGAGTGGGAATTTGTTATCATTCTGACTGCGGCCTTTTGTTGTGTTATGAGTGGTCTAAGGTGATTTAACGTTGTTGATCCCCATGCACAGATTCCATAGGTGAGATACGGGTAGATAAGTGAATGATATAGTGCAAGGAGAGCTGATTGAGGTACATAATAGCGTATCTTTGATAATATGCCTACTGTCTTCGAGATTTTCTTGGAAATTTGTTGTATATGTGTTTGGAATTTAAGGCTACTGTCAAGGTGGATTCCTAGGAATTTTCCCTCTGTGAGTCTTGTGATGGGTGTACCATTGAGTGTTATGTTAAGTGGAACATTTGTGACTTTGCTTCCAAACTGTATGAAGTAGGTCTTGTCAGTATTGAGAGTAAGCTTGTTAGTCGTCATCCATGTTGATATTTTCTGTAATTCGGCATTAACAGTGTTGGCCAGTATAACTGGATTTGGGTGAGAGAAGACATATGTTGTGTCATCTGCAAATAAAATGGGTTTGAGTAGTTGTGATGCATTCGGTAGGTCATTTATGTAAATGAGGAATAGGAGTGGCCCCAGGACACTTCCTTGAGGGACTCCGACTGTAATTGGTTGTGTGGAAGAGTTCGCTCCATTTGTGTACACGTATTGGCTTCTGTTGGTGAGGTATGATTTTAGGTAGTTGAGTGGGTGCCCCCTTATACCATAGTGTGCTAATTTTGTGAGCAGTAAATCATGGTCGACTGTATCAAAAGCTTTGCGGAGATCAATGAAGATTCCCAGTGGGACTTCTTTTTTCTCAAGTGCTGTATATATTAACTCCAACATGTGCGTAATAGCATCGTTTGTGCTCTTGTTTGTCCTGAATCCAAATTGAATAGATTTGTCTATGAATTAATTTTTCGAAGATTTTAGAAAGCAATGGTAAATTAGAAATTGGTCTATAATTATTCAGGTCTGTTTGATCACCTCCTTTGTGGATCGGGGTGACCCTAGCTATTTTGATAATTGATGGAAAGGTAGAGGCTTCAATGGATTTATTGAATAGTGTTGCTATGATTGGTGACAGTACCTGTGAAGCTTTTTGTACATAAAAGTTGGTAGGCTGTTTATGTCTCCTGCCTTGTTTTAAGGGTGTTGATTATGAGCGAGACTTCAATTGGGTTGGTAGGAGCTAGGAATAGCGTATTAGGGTAGGTGTTTGTGAGGTAGTCTGTTGGACGGGTGTTTGAGCTTGGGATTTTACTCGCTAGATTCTTTCCTATGGTGGAGAAGAAAACATTAAGTCTGTTTGCTGTCTCAGTAGGTGAGAGTAGGGGTTCATCTGCTCTTGATAATTTGATGGTGTTGTTTTTCGCTATCTTATTATTTCCTAGAATTGCAGATAGGGTCTTCCAGGTCTTTTCATATCACCTTTTATGTTCTGGAGTCTGTTCTCATAATACAATTTTTTTGATCTCCTTATCAGGCTGGTAAGGGTTGATGAGTAGCGTTTGGATTGTTCTCTGGTTATTAGACCCCTTCTGTATTGTTTTTCATATTGGTGCCTTTTGTTAATGGATTTAAGGATGCTGGGTGTTAGCCAGGGATTGTTAAGTCTCTTAGCTGTGATCTGTTTAGTTTTTAGGGCAATGTTTGTTATAGAGGTGGTGGGTTTTGTTAAGGAAATTCTTGATGCATTCATTAGTATCTGTATATGTTTCTAACTCATTATGCCAGTCAATGTTAATCATAGCTGTTATGAAGTTATTTACAGCTGACTCATTATGTAGTCTGAAGGTAACTTTTGTAATATCTAGGGGCAATTTACCAAGATTAGTTATGAGAAAGGTCGGATAGTGGTCTGTGGTGTTGTCTGTGATGATGCCTGATTTTAGAGGGGCTATAGTATTAGTCCAGATGTGGTCTAGTAAGGAGGTACTATTCTCGGAGATTCTTGTAGGTTTTGATATTGTTGGTAGTAACAAGCAGTTGCTCATAGTGTTTGTGAATTCTGTTACTTGTGGGTCCTGGTCATGTAGGAGATTTATATTGAAGTCTCCTGTGAGCAGCAAATGGTCTTTGTTCATGTGTGCATCAGTTATTAGGTTACCTAGTTTTCACTAAAATGGTGAATGTTTGACTGTGGTAATCTGTAGATGTTTATCACTGTGAGGGGTTTTGCAGGTCTTTTGATTTAAATTTAGCTATAATATATTCTCCATGCTCATCCCTTATGCAAGAGTTATTGATACATTCAAGTTGATCTGAGTAATATATAGCTATTCCACCCCCTCGCTGATCTGTCCTGCAATTGTGAATGGATGTGTAACCTGGGATGCCATAGACATCTGTAGTATCAGGCTTCAGCCAGGTCTCAGTGAGTGTGATGATTGACATATTGGTCTGGAGGGATTGGAGTAGTGCTGTGAGGTCATCATAATGTTTGCTCAAAGATCTAACATTGTAATTGAAGATAGTTATGTTATTGTTGGCTCTGAGTAATGTCTTTGCTTGATCTGCTGTGTAATAGTTACAGTTGCTGTTGGAATCATGTAAGTCATTTAATAATAGGTTGATATCAGGATCAATTCCTGTAATCATAAGATTTGATGTGATTCTATAACTAGACCTGAGAAGAATAGATAATACTAAACTTAATAATATGATACTAGAATAAATGCTTAGGAACTATTTGATTATTACAAATTTTTAATAAGAGTTTGTAGAGATACAGGGTATTTGACAGAGTTCTTGGCACGTGAATTTGTACCTTAGTCAATTTATACAAATGCAATTAATTGAACTATGGTAGTTTACTAAGCTGGGAATAAAGGTGCTAGGGAAAATGATAGCAAACAATGAAATATTCACAAAAAATACATTTTAATTATAGTTCTACATACATAAAACAACATTATTAACACACATGTAATTATAAATACGTACATAATAAATACTACAACAGAATAATAAATAACATTTACTTACCTTTATTGAAGAGAGTTGCAGGCATCTGGAAGATAGGGAGGAGGACAGGGGGAGGGTGTTAGTGTTTGGAAGGGGAATCCCCCTCCATAAAGACTTCAGGTAACAAGTCCTTATCTGGGGTTACTTCTCTTCTTTTTCTTTTAATGCCACTAGGACCAGCTTGAGAGTCACTGGATCCCTGCCTTGAATTAAACACTTGTTGGGGTTCGAATTTTTCAGTGTCTACGAACTCCTGGAATTCCTGCACAAACTTTTCAGCTGCACGTTTGTCTGAGCTGGCTGCCTCACCATGTCTCACAACACTGTGTATGCCATTACATTTCTTAAACCTCTCAAACCAGCCTTTGCTGGCTTTAAAATCACTCGCCTCACCACTGGTTCCAGGCATTGTCTTGACAAGATCTGCGTGCAACTTCCTTGCCTTTTCACAAATTATCGCCGTGGAAATACTATCACCCGCTATCTGTTTTTCATTGATCCACACCCCCAACAACTTCTCAACCTCATCCACTGTTTTCGATCTATTTTTTGTTAACATATCAAACCCTTTTGCAACATTAGCTTCCTTGATTTCATTTCTCTTTGCCAGGATAGTGGTGATAGTAGATGTGTTTTTCTTGTACATCCTGGCAAGCTCACTCACACATATACCACTCTCATATTTTTCAACCATCTCCTTCTTTAGTTCGATGGTGTTTCTCACTCTCTTTACCACAGGGGTGCCACTAGGAAGCTTCTTTGGACCCATGGTGACTTATTTCACAGTGACAATCACTGAACCACCAATAAACACAACAAAAGTATTGTGAATGTTTGAAAGAGCGTGCTGGGTAATGTTCTCTCAATGGTAAAGAACGCTAGACTGGCGAGGCGCACGGGCAGGCGGACAGGTCTGGTATGGACCGATACAAAAGGGAATGGCCTCTACAGGAGGGAAATATTTACTGAAAAAAGCGCTCGTTACACAAATTCACCGCTATACGGAATCACCGCTAGTTGAGGGAGCACTGTATCCATTATCTCATTCTTGCAAACATACAGAAAACAATATAATCTTATTCCCAATATCCTCTTCAAGGGGGGCTCCTTGGTGCAGTGAAGAGGCTCTTTGTCTGAGGAATTAGACATTTTGGTCTCCTTTCTCAGACAGAACCTAATTACCTTCCATCCTCGGTTTATATTGCAGGACACTGTTTACAAGTTTGAAAGGTGGTCCCTACACCATAACAGTGTAGAAATTGCTGGTGTTTTGGTCATCCAGCAAAATATTGCAGGTTTGTGGCTGAATGCCCAGTCTGTGGTGCCGACGACCATATGAATACGTCTTGTAGTCTACCTCCCTCATGCCTTAATTATCATGAGGCTCAGCCATCTTACTCTCGCCGTTGCCAAGTTTACTTAAATGAGCGAGAAATCCGTTGTCTCAAAGAGGCAGAAGGCTTTCCTTATGTTATGGCAGTCTCCCATCTATGCCTCCAGGGGAGACTTCCCCATATTTCTTATTCTCAAGTTACTAAAGGATCCACCACCTCTGGGGTCCCAACAGTCACCTGTTTCTAATTCTTTTGCTGTCCTGGACTCAGAGGTCCCTACCTCGACACCTCATTCTGTTCTCACCCCTTCCTCTTCTCTCACAAGTTTGTGTCTACAAGACCTCGTACATTATTATTATAATCAAATAGAAGCGCTAAACCACAGGGGTTATACAGTACTGCAGGTTATTGTAGGATGCTGGGAGAGTGAGTTGTAAGAGGGAGATGGACGATTAGTAGGGTACGGAGTGCTAGATGACGTTGGGTAGTGCAGGGGTGCCTCTTTAAGGGGGGCTCCTTGTCATGGTAAAGAGGCTATCGGTCTGAAGAATTGGACCTCTTGGTCTTCTTCCTCAGACCGAACCTAATTACCCCCCAATCCCCCCTCCCTTTTCCCATCTTCCCCATCCTCCCTTTTCCCTTTCCTCCTCCTCCTCATCCCTCCCTTATTTCCTTCCCAGTTTTACCCTGGGAGCTTCTCTCCTCAGGCATTCTAGTTCCTAGGTAGGGG